>CM053033.1:222381643-222416111 GCA_028564925.1 Lithobates sylvaticus
CATTCCCTCCACGAAGCGGTACTCAAAAATCTCTAAAGTCATTCATATCGAATGTTTAGTAAGCGTGCCCAAAATTACGCGTTACTGCGCACGTTTTTACGAAATGCGCTAAAATCACGTGTCACATTTGCGGCACCAACTATTGTTAACCACTTCCTACCGGGCATTTTCACCCCTTCCTGCCCAGGCCAGTTTTCAGCTTTCAGCGCTGTCACATTTTGAATGAAAATTGTGCGGTCATGCAACGTTGTACCCAAATTCATTTTGATCATTTTTTTTTTCCCACAAATAGAGCTTTCTTTTGGTGGTATTTGATCACCTCTGCGGTTTTTATTTTTTGCGCTATAAACAAAAAAAGAGCGACAATTTCGAAAAAAAAAACACAATATTTATTACTTTTTGCTATAATAAATAACGTATATACTCTGTGTATAAGCCGAGTCTTTTCAGCACAAATTTTTTTTGTGCTGAAAAGTGGCCCCCTCGTCTTATACTCGAGTCCCAGCACTTTTCTTCTGCCAGCAAAAAAAATGACATATTCCGACCCGACGAAGTCTGGTGACGGAAATGTCCTTTTTGCTGCAGTTGGTGAAAAGTGCTAAAATGACATTTTCCGACCCATTTTGTGGCCTCGAATCTCTTGGACAGTTTGGTGCTATAGAACCCCCAATTTGGTGTGCAAACCCAGTGGAAACCAACAATTACAACATCATCCAAATTTGGTGTTCCTAGCGCCAAGTGGCCCCCTGAGATACGGGGCTGCAAAGGTCAGGTTCCGAAAATGTAATTTTCCTGCTGCAGAAACGTGCTTGACCATTTTCCAAAACCAACATTTGTGGCCCCGTAGCTAGGGGCCACTTTATAATAGGAACCCCAATCTGGTGTGGAAACTATGTTTGTACCTGCATTTAGAACATATGAAATTTGAGGTTTCACTAGCTCCAAGTGGCCTAGAGGTACGAGGGCACAAAAAGTCGTTCAACTGTGTCCATCGGCTGCATTGTCAGATCCGGGACTCTTTGGGTACAGAGACTCCCAAATTTTGACTGCCGCTTAAGGGGCAGCTAGGAACCCTTAACTACCAAGGTTTTGAAGTTCAGAAAACCTATGGCCTGCATAATAGGCACAGTGAGGAGCAATGGGCACAGTGAGGTGCAATGGGCATTTGTTGACCCTCTTTTTCACTTACAATAGCTGCGCATTTCGCACCCTAGGCTTATTACGCGAGTATAATAAAAAGGTTTTTCCTTCCCCAGTTTTTTGTGGTAAAATTATGTTGCCTCGGCTTATATTCGGGTCGGTTTATAATGCGAGTATATAACGATATCCCCTTTTATTAACTAATTTTTATGGCATTTTTATTATTTTTATTTTTTTTGACTAGTAATATATACTGTATATACAGCCCATGTCTGTATACACAGATCATTAATATACGGTATATACACTCCAGAACTGCACCATATACACTGTATAACCAAAAGTATTGGGACACCTGCCTTTACACGCACATGAACTTTAATGCCTCCCAGTCTTAGTCCGTAGGGTTCAGTATTGAGTTGGCTCCACCCTTTGCAGCTACAACAGCTTTAACTCTTCTGGGAAGGCCGTCCACAAGGTTTAGGAGTGTCTATGGGAATGTATGACCATTCTTCCAGAAGCGCATTTGTGAGGTCAGGCGCTGATGTTGGATGAGAAGGCCTGGCTCGCAGTCTCCGCTCTAATTTATCCCAAAGGTGTTCTATTAGGTTGAGGTTAGGACTCTGTGCAGGCCAGTCAAGTTCCTCCACCCCAAACTCGCTCATCCATGTCTTTACGGACACCTTGCTTAGTGCACTGGTCCAAATCGTTTGGTGGAGGGGGATTATGGTGTGGGGGGTTGTTTTTCAGGGGTTGGGCTTGGCCCCCTAGTTCCAGTGAAGGGAACTCTTAAGGCGCCAGCCATAGGTGTGCAAAGCCTACTGCATTAGGGTGTGCACCCCACAGCTCAAATATATTTGCACATGTGTATATATAGTATACTGACAGTGTCAGCTGAGCAATGGATGGTGTCAGTAGGGCAGTGGACAGTGTTACTAGTTTTTCTTTTTTATTATTTTTTTACCATTTTTTTTTTTTTTAGGAGCTCCATTAGGGGGCTTTAATGAAATATCAGGGGGTCTAAACAGGGGAAATCTGCACCACACAGGAGGATTAGGGTGTGCCCAGGCACACCTGGCACACCCTGTGCGTACGCCTATGGCGTCAGGATACCAAGACCTTTTGGACAATTTCATGCTCCCAGCTTTGTGGGAACAGTTTGGGGACGGCCCCTTCCCTTTCCAACATGACTGCCCACCAGTGCACAAAGCAAGGTCCATAAAGACATGGAGGAGCGAGTTTGGGGTGGAGGAACTTGACTGGCCTGCACAGAGTCCTGACCTCAACCCGATAGAACGCTTTTGGGATGAATTAGAGCGGAGACAGCGAGCCAGGCATTCTCTTCCAACATCAGTACCTGACCTCACAAATGCGCTTCTGGAAGAATGGTCAAACATTCCCATAGACACCCTCCTAAACCTTGTGGACGGCCTTCCCAGAAGAGTTGAAGCTGTTATAGCTGTAAAGGGCGGGGCCAACTCAATATTGAACCCTACGGACTAAGACTGGGATGTCATTAAAGTGCATGTGCGTGTAAAGGCAGGCGTCCCAATACTTTTGGTAATATAGTGTATATTATAGCGTGTGCCTCCTCTGTCAGTGTCCAATGATTGTCTAAAGCTTGTGGACACGACACTATGGGGTTTATTTACTAAAGGCAAATCCACTTTGCACTGCAAGTGCACTTAGAAGTAAAGTCGCTGTAGACCCGAGGGGGACATGCAAGGGAAAAAAAAAAAAAACAGCATTTTAGCTTGCTCGTGATTGGATGATAAAATCAGCAGAGCTTCCCCTCATTTCAGATCAAACCCTTAGATTTACAGCGACTGCACTTCAAAGTGCACTTGCAGTGCAAAGTGGATTTACCCCTATGTGGAACCTTGATATAGTGTATGTGTGTGTGTATATATATATATATATATATATATATATATATAACATACAATGTATATAGATATCCAGGATGTATACAGTATTATTATAGTATATATAGGTTATATCCTGCTGTGGGAGTGGAGTGTATACCGTGTAGAATGATATTATGTGTATTGTCATATATAGCAAAAATATATATAATCACCTCTTCTGAGTATATAATAGATACAAAGTATACAATGTATCCAGATCATTAATGTACAGTATAGTGTGTGTGTATATTATATATATATTGCCTGCTCTGGGTATATAATAGATACCATGTATATAAGGATGGAGGATATATATATATACAGTATTATTATACTATATACAGGCCACGTCCTGCTCTGGGTATATAATAGATACCATGTATATAAGGATGGAGGATATATATATATACAGTATTATTATACTATATACAGGCCACGTCCTGCTGTGGGTATATAGTAGATACCATGTATATAAGGATGGAGGATATATATATATATATATACATACAGTATTATTATACTATATACAGGCCTTGTCCTGCTCTGGGTATATAGTAGATACCATGTATATAAGGATGGAGGATATATATATATATATATATACAGTATTATTATACTATATACAGGCCTTGTCCTGCTCTGGGTATATAATAGATACCATGTATATAAGGATGGAGGATATATATATATATACAGTATTATTATACTATATACAGGCCTTGTCCTGCTGTGGGTATATAATAGATACCATGTATATAAGGATGGAGGATATATATATATATATATATATACAGTATTATTATACTATATACAGGCCTTGTCCTGCTCTGGGTATATAATAGATACCATGTATATAAGGATGGAGGATATATATATATATATATATATATTATATACTATATACAGGCCTTGTCCTATCTGGGTATATAATAGATACATGTACAAGTATGGAGGATATATATATATATATATATATATACAGTATTATTGTACTATATACAGGCCTTGTCCTGCTGTGGGTATATAATAGATACCATGTATATAAGGATGGAGGATATATATATATATATATATATATACAGTATTATTATACTATATACAGGCCTTGTCCTGCTCTGGGTATAGAATAGATACCATGTATATAAGGATGGAGGATATATATATATATATATATATATATATATACAGTATTATTATACTATATACAGGCCTTGTCCTGCTGTGGGTGTATACAGTGTAGAATGCTTCCATGTATATTATAGTATATAGTATAAATATATATAATTCTGGGATCCAGGATGTGTAGGATATTATTATAGTATATACAAGCCATATCCATGTAGAATGTATATAATGTATCCAGATCTTTCCTGTACATTATAGTGTGTGTCTGTATACATATATATATAACATCACCTACTGTGAGTATATAATAGATACAATGTATATAGAAGGATGTGGGGTGTATATACAGGCCATGGCGTGCTATGGAGTGTATACAGAGGATTATAGAATGTATATTGTAGTATATAGTATATATTTATAGTCACCTGCTGTGGGTGTGGATGGATGGAGGATGCTGCTATGGAGGTGACGGTCTCTTCCTATAGACTTGATGGTGTTTGTGTGTCTCTCTTGGTGACGGTCTCTTCCCCAGTGGAGATGAAGCTCTCTCTCTCTCCCGGTGGAGGTGGCGGGGTCTCTAGGCGTACGCCCGGCGTGTCTCTCCCATGTCAGGGGGGTCTGGGCCACCTGCATCGGGTGTCAGGCCTCCATGTAATGGCTCAGCAGCAGACAGGCTGTCTCACGCTGCCAGGCACTCTCATCCTCCTCCCTCCTCCTCCTCCTCCTCCTCTCTTTCTCTAGAGCTGTCTGTCCCTCTCCTCCCCTCTCCCCTCCCCCTCCCGTCTCTTTACATCAACCTCCAGCTGACAGACAGACAGTGTACGAGATATAGGAGAAGAGGCTGAGGAGGACAGGGGACCACTGATGGAGGAGGAGAGGAGGACAGGGGACCACTGATGGAGGAGGAGAGGAGGACAGGGGAAAACTGATGGAGGAGGAGAGGAGGACAGGGGACAACTGATGGAGGAGGAGAGGCTGAGGAGGACAGGGGACCACTGATGGAGGAGGAGAGGCTGAGGAGGACAGGGGACCACTGATGGAGGAGGAGAGGAGGACAGGGGACCACTGATGGAGGAGGAGAGGCTGAGAAGGGCAGGGGACGACTGATGGAGGAGGAGAGGCTGAGAAGGGCAGGGGACGACTGATGGAGGAGGAGAGGAGGACAGGGGACCACTGATGGAGGAGGAGAGGAGCACAGGGGACGACTGATGGAGGAGGAGAGGAGGACAGGGGACCACTGATGGAGGAGGAGAGGAGCACAGGGGACCACTGATGGAGGAGGAGAGGAGGACAGGGGAAAACTGATGGAGGAGGAGAGGAGGACAGGGGACAACTGATGGAGGAGGAGAGGAGGACAGGGGACCACTGATGGAGGAGGAGAGGCTGAGGAGGACAGGGGACCACTGATGGAGGAGGAGAGGAGGACAGGGGACGACTGATGGAGGAGGAGAGGCTGAGAAGGGCAGGGGACGACTGATGGAGGAGGAGAGGAGCACAGGGGACAACTGATGGAGGAGGAGAGGAGGACAGGGGACCACTGATGGAGGAGGAGAGGCTGAGAAGGGCAGGGGCCACTGATGGAGGAGGACAGGGGACCACTGATGGAGGAGGAGAGGAGCACAGGGGACAACTGATGGAGGAGGAGAGGAGGACAGGGGACCACTGATGGAGGAGGAGAGGAGGACAGGGGACAACTGATAGAGGAGGAGAGGAGGACAGGGGACAACTGATGGAGGAGGAGAGGCTGAGAAGGACAGGGGACCACTGATGGAGGAGGACAGGGGACCACTGATGGAGGAGGAGAGGAGCACAGGGGACAACTGATGGAGGAGGAGAGGAGGACAGGGGACCACTGATGGAGGAGGAGAGGAGCACAGGGGACAACTGATGGAGGAGGAGAGGAGGACAGGGGACCACTGATGGAGGAGGAGAGGAGGACAGGGGACAACTGATAGAGGAGGAGAGGAGGACAGGGGACAACTGATGGAGGAGGAGAGGCTGAGAAGGACAGGGGACCACTGATGGAGGAGGAGAGAATGAGAAGAACAGGGGACCACTGATAGAGGAGGAGACGATAAGGAGGACAGGGAACCACTGATAGAGGAGGAGAGAATGAGAAGAACAGGGGACCACTGATAGAGGAGGGGAGGACAAGCAGGACAGGGAACCACTGATAGAGGAGGGGAGGACAAGCAGGACAGGGAACCACTGATAGAGGAGAGGAGACTGAGGAGGACAGGGCACCACTGATAGAGGAGAGGAGACTGAGGAGGACAGGGCACCACTGATAGAGGAGAGGAGACTGAGGAGGACAGGGCACCACTGATAGAGGAGAGGAGACTGAGGAGGACAGGGGACCACTGATAGAGGAGAGGAGACTGTGGAGGACAGGGCACCACTGAGGAGAAAAGGGTAACACTGATAGACGAGAGAAGGCTGAGGAGGACAGGATACCATTGATAAAGAAAGGAGAGGCTGAGAAGGACAGGGGACCACTGACCCTGATAAAGGAGAGGAAACTGAGGAGGACTGGGGACCACTGATAAAGGAGAGGACACTGAGGAGGACAGAGTACAACTCATAGAGGAGGGGAGACTGAGGATGATGGTCTACTGCTAATAGAGGAGAGGAGACTGAGGAGAAGAGGGCACCACTGATAGAGGAGGGAGACTGAAGAGGACAGGATACCATTGGTATAAGAGGAGAGACTGAGAAGGACAGGGGACCCCTGATAGAGGAGACTGAGGTGAATAGTGGACCAGTGTTAAAGGAGAGGAGACACAGGAGGAGAGACTAATGAAGACAGGGAACCATTAACCCAAACCTACTGATGAGGAAACAGGTCCACTGATAGAGGAGAGGAGTCTGCGGGGGACATGGTACTCCTAAAAGAGGAGGAGAGACTGAGGACAGGGTATCCCTGAAAGAGGAAACACATGAAGGGATGAGGGACAGACTCTAATAGAGGAGGCACAGGGAGGGATGAGGGACAGACTCTAATAGAGGAGGCACAGGGAGGGATGAGGGACAGACTCTAATAGAGGAGGCACAGGGAGGGATGGGGCACTGGCACTGATGGAGGAGGCACAATCACTGAAGGAGAAGGCACAGGGAGGGACGGGACACAAACACTGATGGAGGCACTGAAAAGAATTCAGCACAGACACTGACAGGGGAGACACAGGGATGGATTGGGCACTAATGGAGGAGCCAAAGGGGTGCATGAAAACAGATAATGATGGATGAGGCACAGGGAGGGACGAGGCACAGACAGTGATGGAGGAGACAAGGGGATGGATTAGGCACAGGGATGATTGAGCCTGAGGGGTACAGATAGAGGCCCAGGGAGGAGAATAAGGGGTACAGATAAGGGCCTCGAGAGGAAGATGAGGGGTAGAGACAGAGGCCTAGGGAGAAGAATGAGGGGTATAGATAGAATCCTAAAGAGCAGGATGAGGGGTACAGATAGAAGCCCAGGAAAGAGGAGGAGGGGTACAGATAGAGGCCTAGGGAGGAGGAGGAGGGGTACAGAAAAAAGCCCATGGGTGCCGTTACAGGTCTAGGGAGGAGGAGAAGGGGTACAGATAGAACCTGGAGGAGGAGTGGTACATATTGAGGCCTAGGAAGGAGGATGAAGGGTACAGATAAAGGCCCAGGGATGGATTAGGCACAGGGATGATTGAGCCTGAGGGGTACAGATAGAGGCCCAGGGAGGAGAATAAGGTTTACAGATAAGGGCCTATAGAGGAAGATGAGGGGTAGAGACAGAGGCCTAGGGAGAAGATTGAGGGGTATAGATAGAATCCTAAAGAGGAGGATGAGGGGTACAGGTAGAAGCCTAGAGAGGAGGAGGGGTGCAGGTAGAAGCCTAGAGAGGAGGAGGGGTACAGGTAGAAGCCTAGGGAAGAAGAGGAGGGGTACAGGTAGAGGGCCAGGGAGGAGGATGAGGGTACAGATAGAAGCACAGGGAGGAGGATTAGGGGTACAGATAGGGGCCTAGGGAGGAAGAGGAGGGATACAGGTAGAAGTCCAGGGAGGAGAATGAGGGGTGCAATTAGAGGCCCAGGGAGGAGAAGAAGGGGTACAGAAAAAGGCCCAGGGAGAAAGATGAGGGGTACAGATAGAAGCCTACAGCGGAGGTTGATGGGGTACAGATAGAGGCCCAGGGAGGAGGGGCACGGAAAATAAAGCAAACAGAAAACAATTACGTACTTTTAGGCTCCATGCACACTGGAGCTCAAAAAAGCTGTTTCTGGACGCCAGATTGCTGGCAGAAAACGCTGGTTGAAAAACTTGATTTTATCAGCGTTTTGCATTGCCGTTAATGCACGTTCATCGGCGCTAGCTTTTAGCAGAGTTCCTCTGCCTCTATTCAAAATCAATGGTTCCCTATGGGAGCCCATTGATTTGAATAGAAGTCGCACCAGAATTCGGATCATCATGATCCGACTTGCGGTGCAACTTGTGTGCTGAGGATGAAGGGGAACCCTCGGACGATACAAGACCCTTCGTTCTGGTATGGATTTTATGGGGAACCCCCTTTGCCGAAAGAACGGCGTGGGGTCCCCCCCCAAAAATCCATACCAGACCCTTATCCGAGCACACAGCCCGGCTGGTCAGAAAAAGGGGTGGGGACGAGTGCCCCTGAACCATACCAGGCCGCATGCCCTCAACATGGGGGGGGGGGGTAGGTGCTTCGGGGCAGAGGGGGCCCTGCGCCCCCCCACCCCAAAGCACCTTGTCCCCATGTTGATGAGGACAAGGGCCATTCCCAACAACCCTGGCTGTTGGTTGTCGGGGTCTGCGGGCGGGGGGCTTATCGGAATCTGGGAGCCCCCTTTAATAAGGGGGCCCCCAGATCCCCGTCCCCCACCCTATGTGAATGAGTATGGGGTACATTGTACCTCTATCCATTCACCGGGGGAAAAAAGTGTAAAAAATAAAACACACTACACAGGTTTTTAAAAGAATTTATTAGGCAACTCCGGGTGTCTTCTTCCGACTTCGTGGGTCTCTTCCTTCTTCTCCACACCCTCCGGTTCTTCTGCCGCTGGCCGGTATCTTCTGCCGGGCCCCTCCACTATCTTCTGCCCGCTCTTTTACTAGCGTTGGCACGTTCTTCTCCGCTGTCTGCTTCCCTCTTCTCTTCTTCTGATTTTGACACAACGCTCTCTCCCGCTGTAATGCAGAGTGCGGTGCGCGACTTATATTGGCATGGGGCGTGGTCACCGGGTGATGTCACCCGGTGACCCCGCCCTCTTATGATGTCACCACCCGGGGCATGATGGGGCGGTGACGTCATAAGGGACGGGTTTAACTGATGACATCACCCGGTGGCCACGCCCCATGCCAATATAAGTCGTTGCGCACCACGCACACTGCATTACAGCGGGAGAGAACATTGTGTCAACATCGGAAGACCAGAAGAGGGAAGAAGATGGCGGAGAAGACTGGGCCAACGCTAGTAAAAGAGCGGACAGAAGATAAAATAAATACAAATAAAAACAAAATGCTCAGCAAGTTAAAAACATGGAGAATTTAAATATAGAACATGTGACAAAATAAACTGAATTCAATGAGTTAACTCCTTAAAGTGGAACTTTACCCATAATGACTTCATTCCACATTAATAATTATGTTACCAACATTAGTGTGTGCTGCAAATTACCTCCAGCATTGCCCCTGTTTCTACTTGCTGAAGGCTGCCATTTTTCTGAGCCCCTGAGCAGAAGTAAATCTTTAGGCTGCCAGCAGCTCTGCCTCTACAAATTCAGCACACTGCCTAAAAATGGAGAGCAACTGAGCATGTGCGGAGCAGGGTGAGACAGTGTATTATTGTATTATACTCAGTATAGGCCCTCATTTGTAATGTTTTTACATAGCTATACCTGCAAAAGGGACCAGGGTGCGTTTTTTTTTTAACAGGATCGAGGGCTTTTTTTTTTTGCCCGCAGCAGGTTACATTTTTGGTTGCATAGACTTCAATAGAAACGGAGTGAAAAAACATCAAAAATGCAGAGCTAAAGTTTTAATGCGTTTTTTGCTGGTTCCTCCCGCAAGACAACAGACACCTCTCAAAAAACACAAAATGCATCAAGAACGCATTAAAAATGTGCCAAAACATGTGTGAAAAGAACTAAAAGCGCCACCCAGAAAATGCATCAATCGCAACCTGCATGGGTGTAAACTAGGGTTGCACCGATATTGATATATCAGTGCCGATACTGAACATTTGCACAAGTACTTGTACTTGTGCAAATGCTTCAATGCTTTACCCCAATACCTGGGCAGTCAGGGGTGATCGGTGCGGCGGTGGGGGGGAGTTACAAGCACCGATCTCCCTGTATAGATTTCAATAAAGCAGCTGATAGACGCTTCTCCTCCCCCTGCTTTATTGAAATCTATACAGGGAGATCAGTGCTTGTAAATCCCCCCCCATTGCCGCACCATAACCCCCAACTGTCCCCTGTGTGCTCCTCCAGTCCCCCTCCATGTCCTCCATGCTCCTGTGTTCTCCCTCTGTGTCCTCCATGCTCCTCCAGTCCCCCTCCATGACCTCCATGCTCCTCCGGTCCCCTTCCATGTCCTCCATGCTCCTCCGGTCCCCCTCCATGCTCATCTGTTCCCCTTCCGTGTCCTCCATGCTCCTCCGTTTGCCCTCCATGTCCTCCGTGCTCCTCTGTTCCCCCTCCATGTCCTCCGTGCTCCTCCGGTCCCTCTCCATGTCCTCCATCCTCCTCCGTGTCCTCCATCCTCCTCCGGTCCTCCTCCGTGTCCTCCATGCTCCTCCGGTCCCCCTCCATGCTCCTCCGGTCCTCCTCCATGTCCTCTGTGCTCCTCCTGTCCCCCTCCATGTCCTCTGTTCCCCCTCCATGTCCTCCATGCTCCTCCTGTCCCCCTCCATGTCCTCCATGCTCCTCTGTTCCCCCTCCATGTCCTCCATGCTCCTCTGTTCCCCCTCCATGTCCTCCATGCTCCTCCAGTCCCCCTCCGTGTCCTCCATGCTCCTCCAGTCCCCCTCCATGTCCTCCATGCTCCTCCAGTCCCCCTCCATGTCCTCCCTCCCCCCTCCGTGTCCTCTGTGTTCCTCTAGTCCCCCTCCGTGTCCTCCGTGCTCCTCATGTCCCCCTCCATGCTCCTCTGTTCCCCCTCTGTGTCCTCCATGCTCCTCCTGTCCCCCTCCATGCTCCTCCTGTCCCCCTTCATGTCCTCCGTGCTCCTCCTGTCCCCCTTCATGTCCTCTGTGCTACTCCTGTCCCCCTCCATGTCCTCTGTGCTCCTCCTGTCCTCCTTCCGTATCCTCCATGCTCCTCTGGTCGCCCTCCATGTCCTCCAGTCCCCCTCCGTGTCCTCTGTGCTCCTCCTGTTCCCCTCCATATCCTCCGTGCTCCTCCTGTCCCCCTCCATGCTCCTCGGTTCCCCCTCTGTGTCCTCCATGCTCCTCCAGTCCCCCTCCATGTCCTCCATGCTCCTCTGTTCCCCCTTCGTGTCCTCCATGCTCCTCTGTTCCCCCTTCGTGTCCTCCATGCTCCTCTGTTACCCCTTCGTGTCCTCCATCCTCCTCCAGTTCTCCTCCGTGTCCTCCATCCTCCTCCAGTTCTCCTCCGTGTCCTCTATGCTCCTCCATTCCCCTTCTGTGTCCTCCATGCTCCTCCGGTTGCCCTCCATGTCCTCCGTGTTCCTCCAGTCCCCCCTCCATGTCCTCCGTGCTCCTCCAGTCCCCCTCCGTGTCCTCCGTGCTCCTCCTGTCCCTGTCCCCCTCCATGTCCTCCGTGCTCCTCCTGTCCCCCTCCATGTCCTTCGTGCTCCTCCTGTCCCCCTCCATGTCCTCCGTGCTCCTCCTGTCCCCCTTCATGTCCTCCTTGCTCCTCCTGTCCCCCTTCATGTCCTCTGTGCTCCTCCAGTCTACCTGTCCCGGATCTGTCAGGATGGAGAGCGGAGGATGGAGCCGGTAAACCTGTAATTTACCGGCTCCTTCCTTTTCGTTTTGAGTGATCACTGACTGACCATTCACAACTGAGCATTGTAAACTGTGATTATGATGCTTCAGTTTATGAATGGAATGAAGCCTCTGTCTCCTCTCCATTCATATTCAGTGCAGCTGAGACTGCAGCTCTCTCTGTCTCAAAGTGGAGATGTTAGGGTGTCAGTGTTTAGACCCCTGATATCTCACCAAAGCACCCCCCCCCCCCAACAGGGCTGATAAAAAAAAAGAATTGTAATAAATATTTAAAAGGTAAAATTGTAAAAAAAAAATTAAAAATAAAATTAAAAGAACACTGACACCATCCACTACAGTTAGAAAACTTTCACACCGAGGCGCTGGGCGCTTTTCGGCCGCTAGCGGGGCTGTTTTACCCCCGCTAGCAGCCGAAAAAGGGTTAAAAAGGAAAGGTTGTTTTTAACCGCTTCAGCCCCGGAAGATTTTACCCCCTTCCTGACCAGAGCACTTTTTGCAATTCAGCACTGCGTCGCTTTAACTGACAATTGCACGGTCGTGCAATGTTGTACCCAAAACAAAATTGACGTCCTTTTTTCCCCACAAATAGAGCTTTCTTTTGGTGGTATTTGATCAGCTCTGCGGTTTTTATTTTTTGCGCTATAAATAAAAAAAAGAGGGACAATTTTGAAAAAAAAACACAATATTTTTAACTTTTTGCTATAAATATATATCCCCAAAAATGTATAAAAAATATTTAATTTTCTTCTTCAGTTTAGGCCGATATGTATTCTTCTACATATTTTTGGTATAAGAAAAAAAAAAATCGCAATAAGCGCATATTGACTGGTTTGCGCAAAAGTTATAGCGGCTACAAAATAGGGGATAGTTTTATGGCATTTTTTATTATTATTTTTTGTATTTTTATTAGTAATGGCAGCGATCTGCAATTTTGCGACATTATGGCGGACACATCGGACACTTTTGACGCTATTTTGGGACCATCGTCATTTATACAGCGATCAGTGCTATAAAAATGTACTGATTACTGTGTAAATGACACTGGCAGTGAAGGAGTTTACACTAGGGGGGCGATCAAAGGGTTAAGTGTGTCCTAGGGAGTGATTCTAACTGTGGGGGGGGGATGGGCTTCCACTGACGTGACTGCGATCACTTCTCCCGATGACGGAGCAGTAGACCTCTGTCATGTCACAAGGCATCTCCCCATTCTGCCGCTCTGTGACACGATCGCTGGGAGACTGGCGGACATCGCGTCCGCGGGTTCCGCTGGCTCACTGCAGGTGGCAGGTGCGCGCGCGCCCCGCCAATTAAAGGGGACGTACAGGTACGCCCATTTGCCCACCGCTGCCATTGTGCTGATGTATATTGGCGTGTGGCGGTCGGCAAGTGGTTAATAACATTCAGTTATAATATGACTTGAGTTGCAATTATATACGCTATATTATTTTTTTTGTTTGCTATTTTTTTTTTCCCCCACGAAAATGGAACTCACTGCTAGTGACTAACTTCTACTAGATATAGCATGACCCGGATCGGTGAGAACCTTCACAGCAATGGATCTGGTTCTACTCTATCAGGTCTTGTAATGCCCCCCCCCCCCCCCCCCCCCGGGGAGAAGGCAGACCTCCCCTGAGAGTAGGAGGGGTATTTTCAGAGGGGGTGGGGGGGCAGGGAATATCATCCGCACAGTGTGAACATTTGGAGACGGAGGAGCAGGAAAGCTCAGCGGACATGAAGGAGCAGCGTGTCCCCTTGTCACCGGCTGTGCCCGACAGATCTGTGCCAGCACGCTCTGCTCACACTCTCTGCATGCAACCTCGCCTGTCTGCCGCAGATAAGAACCCCCCCTGCGGTCTCGCCTGTGGCGTTCCCTACTCTGGGAAATCATTCATGTCTGAGTGACTAACGCATTTTAACTTCTACAGTGCCATGCTGCTTCCACGAGATGCACCATATTACCAAAAGTATTGGGACGCCTGACTTTACACGCACACGTGAACGTGAACTTTAATGGCATCCCAGTCTTAGTCCGTAGGGTTCAATATCGAGTTGGCCCACCCTTCTGGGAAGGCCGTCCACAAGGTTTAGGAGTGTGTCTATTTTTTTTTTTTTTTTGTGGACACTATTGGCGGTAGGTGGCTGAACACGGCCACAAGGGGAAGGGGGGGAAAAGCAGGAACTTTAAAGCCCTGGATCATAAAACCAGCTGCATGGGCACAGACAGGTAATCACCCACAGAGGTAAGTGTAGCCAGGACTGGGCGGGGGGGGGGGGTGTGGCCCGGGGATGGGTGGAGTTTGTAGGGTGTTCACCTTTTCATTTTTTCTGAAAGATGTACTTACACTTTAGGCCTGGGTTCACACTAGCGCGATCTCAGGGATCGCATGTGAGTCGCACCCGCACTGCAGGTGCCGATCACATGCGTTCTCTGAGCAATGGGAGTTCAGCCATACAGTTGTATGGCTGAACTCGCATTGGATTCGCACAGCAAAATAGTGCAGGTACTTGTTTTTTCCCCCCCGCACTGGAATCGGATCCTATGGGTGTTTTCACCTATGCGATCTGTTTCCCGTGCGAGTTCACAGTTCGCACTGTGAACTAAACTGGGGGTGTCATTAACTTTGTTAAATGACACCCGCAGCAGTTTGCAGAAGGCAGTGTTAACTGCCTGCTGGAGAGGAGTGAAACCAGGGTGAGTGTATTTAACCGCTTCCCGACCGGCGCACACACATATACGTCGGCAGAATGGCACAGACAGGCATAAGGGCGTACAGGTACGTCCCTTTGAATTTGCCGCCGTGCCATTGCGTGCCGGTCGGGACCTCCGTGAGTCCGGTTGCGGGTCCCGCAGACTCGATCGCTGCGGGGATACCCGCGATCCTATCACGGGGAGATGCGGAAGTAAATTGCATCTGCCAGTTCTGCCTAGCAACAAGTGACACCGCTCCCTGTGATTGGAGCAGAGATCAGTGACTGTCGCACACAGCCACGCCCCCCCACAGTTAGCAACACGCCCCTAGGACACACTTAACCCCTACACTGCCACTCCCTGGTTAACCCCTTCACTGCCAGTGTCATTTACACAGGAATCAGTGCATTTAAATAGCACTGATTGCTGTATAAATGACAATGGTCCCAAAAATGTGTCAAAAATGTGTCCGATGTGTCCGCCATAATGTCACAGTCACGATAAAAAATCGCTGATCGCCTCCATTACTAGTAAAAAATGTATATTACTAAAAATGCTATAAAACTATCCCCTATTTTGTAAACGCTATAACTTTTGCGCAAACCAATCAATAATCGCTTATTGCGATTTTTTTTTACCAAAAATATGTAGAAGAATACGTATCGGCCTAAACTGAGGAAAAGGAAATTTTTTTATATATATTTTTGGAGGATATTTATTAGACATGTGCAAATCGTTTCGTTTTTTTTCGTTATGTTCGTTCGTTTTCGCACGAATGAACGAACGATTCGCTACAAATTTTAACGAATCGTTCGAATCGAACAAATCCGAAAATAACGAAAATCCGAAGAAAACAAATTAGAAACAACGAATGTACGAATTAAGAAAATCCGAAAAACGAAAAACGGGAACAACGAAAATGAAAATGAAAGAAAAAATTTGTACATTCGTAACCTTTTTTTTTTGTTGAATTGGTAATTTTCCGTGTCCCTTACAATGGCGCTGCTTAACATGCTTCGAATAGATTGAACGAAAAAATTCGTACATTCGTAACTTTTTTTTTTTTCGAATCGTAATTTTCCGTGTCTCTTAAAATGTAATAATAGCATACACATTACATAAAATTATGAATTATGCTCCGATTACGAATGTTACGAATCTACGAATAAATACGAATGCGTCCGAATTTCCAATAAACTAAAATTAAACTAACGGAAAAACGAATCAACGAAAAAAATAACTCTTACGAAAATACGAATCGTTACGAATACGAACACCGACGACTTACGAATGTACGAATCGTTACGAATCAACGGAAACGAAAAAAACGAAACAAAAATAAACACATTTTTTTGTTGTGCACATGTCTAATATTTATTATAGCAAAAAGTAAAAAATAATGTTTTTTTCATAATTGTCGCACTTTTTTTGTTTTTATAGCGCAAAAAATAAAAACCGCAGAGGTTATCACCAAAAGAAATCTCTATTTGTGGGGAAAAAAGGACGTCAATTTTGTTTGGGCCACGTCGCACGACCGCGCAATTGTCAGTTAAAGCGGCGCAGTGCCGAATCGCAAAAAAGTGTTCTGGTCTTAAGCCAGCAAAATGGTCCGGTCTGAAAGTGGTTGAACCCAAACACAAAATATATTACCAATGCTTAGATGTGGCGGATGCATTTGTTTTCACGTTTTCAGCGTTGCTCCCCCGTTATTTATACCTGGTAATCCTGCCAGTAACACACTATGGTGACCACGCCAATTCACTGTATATATGGAGAAGCACCTCCCACTTGCCTCATCTCCATAACATATAGCAAGGGTTAGTTCTGTAGTCCAGAGTGCTGGTAATAGTGCTGACTGTTAACAATACGGCAATGGCAGTGTATACAGGAAAGTAGGCGCTCTGAGGATTTTTGGCAGGATAAGCATTTTTTTTTCTTTTGCACTTATCAAACACATACAGTGGAACCTTGGTTAACGAGTAACGTGGTTAATGAGCGTTATGAAAGACGAGCAACTTTTTTTTATTTTTTTAAATCTGACTCGGTTTGCGAGTGTTGCGTTGCAAAACGAGCAGAATTCAAGCTAATGGGGTGTGCAGTACCGCATTTGGCCAGAGATGCGGGGGCACCAGTGACACTAGGAAAGGTTTGGAAATACTCAGAATCGCTCGGTAGTACTTGGAAATACTCCGTTTCCGAGTTCATCCAAGCTGCCCTCGAGTATTTTCGATGCTCTCCGGCGCCCCCCCCCCCCCACCTCTGGTCACATGCGGTATTGCATGCAATAGAAGTCAATGTGGAACAAATCATCTTCCTTTCCATTGACTTCTATGGGGAGACCCACATTGATACGCGAGTGCTTTGGGTTACAAGCATTCTCCTGGAACGGATTATGCTCGTAATGCAAGGTTTCACTGTATAAGAAATAATTAAGCTAACAAACCAAAAAGGAGCTAATAAGAGAATTCATTGTTAGGGTTTACACACTCTTTAACAGTTAAGTGCACACTTTAACCACTTCCCTGCCGTGCTATACCTGAAAGACGGCTACAGCGTGGCTCTCCAGGCCTGGGAGGGCGTCCTCCCAGACCTGCACCTCCTGTGCACCCCCTGTTGCACGCTTTGTGACCACTGGATCCTTTGGACACAGCCAATCAAAGATCCCGGTAAAGGGCCAATCACAGCTGGTCACATGTAAACAGACTTGCAGGTTATCAGCATTCCTTTCCTCATGCGCTGTCTCTGTGTGAGGAAAAGAGAGCCAATAACCAGCAAGGCTGACAGTACATTATACTGATATTCAGGGCACCGATTATCCATGCAGCCCCATCAGTACCAATCAGTGCAGCTTATCTGTGTCCATCAGTGCAGCCTCACCAGCACCCATCAGTGGAGAAGAAAAATTAATTATTTGCAAAATGTTATTACAGAAACGAAGAAAAACAAAAAAAAAAAATCAAATTTTTTTTCCGTTTGTTTAGCAAAAAAAAAAAAAAAAAAAGTGAGTAATTGTCAAAATGCAACAGCGCTAAAAGCTGAAAATTGGCCTGGGCAAGGAGGGGGTGAAAGTGCCCAGTACTGAAATAGTTAAAGCAAAGCACATTTATACTTTATGCCCCCTTTCCCTGACCTAAGCTAGTCCACCAACCCCATCCCCTACCTCCAAAGATGTATACTTTCCTCCACTGTTTATTTACACCCTGCCCCCCGCATTACAGCTCTACAGACTTCTATGGGGATGTGTCCTGATGACGAAGAATCTGGGCAATATTCCTATCGCACAAATGGTGGGTGGTGCAAGGATTACCAGTTGGGTCCTGTAAATATCAAGCAACGTGTACATATTCGCCAGGACACCATGGATCAACAACTTTCGTCCAAAGGTTTTTTTAATGAAAGATTATATCACAAAGAAAAGTGCAACGTTTTGGAGCCACGCAGGGTGCCTCACATGCCTGACGAAGAGGCCCTGTGCGACTCCGAAACGTTGCACTTTTCTCTGTGATATCATCTCTTTCAAGTGCAACGTTTCGGAGCCGTTCAGGGCCTCTTCGTCAGGCATGTGAGGCACAGGCCTGACGAAGGGGCCCTGCGCGGCTCCGAAACGTTGAACTTTTCTCTGTGATATAATCTTTCATTAAAAAAACCTTTGGACGGAAGTTGTTGATCCATGGTGTCCTCATGACGAAGAAGTCTACAGGGCTGTAGTGCACAGGTGTGACCAGCAAAGACTTGCGACTCTGGATGTAAACAAACACCCGTTACGGTTGTTGGACAGCGGCAAGTATGCATCTGCAGAGGGGCAGGGTGAGTTGGGTTAGATTTGGGGGAAAGGAGCAAAAAGGATGTGCACTTTATTTTAAAGTCACTTATCCTTAACCTGTTGCTGACAGCGTAACACAGTTTTGCATGGCGGGAAAAGGGTGGGCTTTAAACCCCCACACGCCGCACATATGCATCACTGGGCGGCTGATGATCCCAGCACAGCAACCAAGCTGTCATGTATTGTATATGTGTGGGGGTCGCCGATCAACCCAACTGGCCCATGCAATCCAAAAGTAAGAAGCGGCCTCAGCCTGCAGGTCTCTGCTAAGCCACGCCCACTGATGACACCAAGCAATGCATTGGAATAACGTCCTTACAAGATGTCTCCAACTTACAAGCCGACCTCAATGCTCTGACTAATTGGGCGACTATGTGGCAGATGAGGTTTAATGTTGATAAATGTAAAGTTATGCACTCGGGGGCTAAGAATATGCATCATACATGCTAGGGGGAGTACAACTGGGGGAATCCATAGTGGAGAAGGATCTGGGGGTTTTGGAAGATCATAAGCTCAATAATAACATGCAATGCCAAGCTGCGGTTTCCAAAGCGAGCAAAGTCCTTTCTTGTATTAGGAGAGGTATGGACTCCAGAGAGAGAGATATCATTTTGCCCCCCTGTACAAATCATTAGTAAGTTCTCAAAAAGGATATCGGGGAACTGGAGAAAGTGCAGAGAAGGGCAACCAAACTGCTAAGAGGCATGGAGGAGCTCAGCTATGAGGAAAGATTAGAGGAACTGAATTTATTCTCTCTTGAGAAGAGGAGATTAAGGGGGGATATGATCAACATGTACAAATATATAAGGGGTCCATATAGTGAACTTGGTGTGGAGTTATTCACTTTAGGGTCATCACAGAGGACAAGGGGGCACTCTTTACGTCTGGAGGAAAAGAGATTTCATCTCCAAATACGGAAAGGTTTCTTCACAGTAAGAGCTGTGAAAATGTGGAATAGGCTCCCTCCGGAGGTGGTTCTGGGCAGCTCAGTAGATTGCTTTAAGAAAGGCCTGTATTTCAGCCCCTTCTTAGGATACTCTGTTTTGTTTCTGTTTACTGCTTAGATGTGGACTGTATACAGGAAATGTACCACCCGACCCTTTTAACTTTGCACACCCCAGATACCTCGCTTCCAATTCCCTAAGCCTTGGTTACCAACCACCTTACCTTTTGTTGCTTTTCTTTTAATGTGCATTTTTACCCAAGCCTGGGTATGCCCAATAGGCTTTGTTTTGTATTTCAATTTATATTCTTATAATAAAAAGAATTTAAAAAAATAATAAAAAAAGAAGGGCCTGGATTATTTCCTAAATATACACAATATAACTGGGTACTAACCTTTATAATAAAAAGAATAAAAAAAAAAAAAAAGAAGGGCCTGGATTCTTTCCTAAATGTACACAATATAACTGGGTACTAACGTTTATAGGTAAAGTTGATCCGGGGAAAATCCGATTGCTTCTCGGTGGGATCAGGAATTATCTTTTCACTACCGGAGTAAATTAGATCATACTTTGCTGGGGTTCTTTCTTTCTTCCTTCCTCTGGATCAACTGTGGGTATAGGATTGTGTATATGGGATTGTATGATTTTTTTTTTACCCCTTTTTATTGGTTGAACTAGATGACACCAGGGCGAAACGCGCCCGTTTCGTAGCTTAGCAGAAAACCACAAAGCCGCTTCTTACTTTTGGGATTGCAGGGGCTGGTTGGGTTAAGCGGCGTTCCCCACACATATACATGACTGCTCTCTGGATCAGCACACGGACACAGCCAGCACCCCGTCAACCCTGAGGATCTTAGGAAGAGATGGATTCCTGCTAGGAGCGGTGCCGCCCGTCTGAGGTCACAGGGACAAGTTCTTGGTTCCTCCCCAATGATCAGTAGCTGGCGGGACCAGTGTCTTGCCGAGAAAGTTCCCCCCGGCGGATAAGGAACCCCCCCTGTACTGCGCAGGCGCTGCGCTTGCGCAGTACGAAGCACAATGAAGCTCAACGGAGTTTCCGAAAATAGCCAGTCAGCTGTACACGGCGCCTACGCACTACATTCTTACTAATGTCCAGGTTCGAGCCCCACCATCCGAGTGGATATAGAGTTAGAATAAAAATGTGCCGAGAGCAGCGAGCCCCTGCCGAGAGCAGCGAGCCCCTGCCCGAAGCGCAGCGAGCCCTCGAGGGGGGCCATGTTACAGGCGCCGTGTACAGCTTATAGTTTCATAGTTAGTAAGGTTGAATAAAGACATCAGTCCATCCAGTTCAACCTGAGTGAGTGTCTACAATTGTCCCTATCCCTGTACATTGCACACTCACATCGGTCCCTACCCTCAAGGAGCCCACAATCCAAGGTCCCCATTCATATACTAGGGCCAATTTTTGGACAGAAGCCAATTAACCTACCTGCATGTCTTTTGGAGTGTGGGAGGAAACCGAAGTACCCCGGAGGAAACCCACGCAGGCACAGGGAGAACATGCAAACTCCAGGCAGGTGGTGTCATGGTTGGGATTCGAACCAGCGACCCTACTTACTGCTAGGTGAGAGTGCTAACCACTACACCACTGTGCCGCCCTGATTAAAGCGGAAGTAAACCCATCGATTTAACAGTCTAAAAAAAAAAAGGCATGCCGTGAATGCTAACTGCACATTGGCTGTGCTCTCAACCAAACAGTCAAACCATCCAATGGCTGGTGTCATAACAGATCACATGTGCAGCACTGTGGCAGTTGAAGATTAAACAGAGGCAAAGATGGCAGCTTCCTTGGCTGAAAACGATAGGGGGGTTTACTTCCACTTTAACCACTTGCTTACTGGGCACTTAAACACCCTTCCTGCCCAGACCAATTTTCAGCTTTCGGTGCTCTCACACTTTGAATGACAATTACTCAGTCATGCAACACTGTACCCAAATTAATTTTTTGTCCTTTTTTTCCCACAAATAGAGCTTTCTTTTGGTGGTATTTGATCACCTCTGGGTTTTTTATTTTTTGCGCTATATATTGAAAAAAGACCGAAAATTTTGAAAAAAAACAAATTTTTCTTTGTTTCTGTGATAAAATTTAGCAAATTATTAATTTTTCTTCATAAATTTTGACCACAATTTATACTGCCACATGTCTTGGGTAAAAATAACCCAAATTAGTGGAAATTATTTGGTCTTTGTGAAAGTTAGAGAGTCTACAAACTGTGGTGCAAATTATACAAAATTGATCACATCTGATGTACTGGTGACCGATCTCATTTCTTGTGACCCGAACAAGCCAGGAAAGTACAAATACCCCCCAAATGACCCCTTTTTTGAAAGTAGACATTCCAAGGTATTTAGTAAGAGGCATGGTGAGCTTTTTGATGTTGTCATTTTTTTCCCACAATTCTTTGCAAAATGAATTATTTTTTTATTTTTTTCCACAAAATTGTCATTGTAATAGGTTATTTCTCTCACATGCAATGTGTATACCACAAATGTCACCCCAAAATAAATTCTGCTACTCCTCCTAAGTATTACGATACCACATGTGTGGGACTTTTACATAGCCCGGCCACTTAGAGAGGCCCAACATGCAGGGAGCGCCATCACGTGTTCTAGGAGCATAAATTACACATCTAACTTGTTGACTACCTATTACACTTTTGAAGGCCCTGGAGCACCAGGACAATGACATGTGACACTGACGTGGCACTGATGACAGGTGGCACTGATGACACGTGACACTGATGTGGCACTGATGACAGATGGCACTAATACGGGGCACTGATGACACGTGACACTGATGACAGATGGCACTAATACGGGGGCACTGATGACACGTGACACTGACAGATGGCACTAATATGTGGCACTGCTGACAGATGGAACTTATACGTGGCACTGATATCATGTGGCACTGATGAGAGATGGCACTAATACGTGGCACTGATGACAGATGACACCGATACGTGGCATTGATGACACGTGCCACTGATAACAGATGGCACGTGACACTGACAGGTGGCACTTTTGACAGATGGCACTGATACGTGGCACTGATGACACATGGCACTGATATGGCACTGATGACAGATGGCACTGACGTGGCACTGATGACAGATGGCACTGACATGGCACTGATGACAGATGGCACTGACGTGGCACTGGGGACAGGTGGCACTGGCAGATGGCACAGATGGCACTGGGGGCAGGTGGTACTGGGGACAGGTGGCACTCTGGGGACTGGTGGTACTGGGGACAGGTGGCTGATGGTACTGGGGACTGGTGGTACTGGGGACTGGTGGCTGATGGTATGGGGGACTGGTGGTACTGGGGACAGGTGGCTGATGGTACTGGGGACTGGTGGTACTGGGGACTGGTGGCTGATGGTATGGGGGACTGGTGGTACTGGGGACTGGTGGTACTGGGGACAGGTGGCTGATGGTACTGGGGACTGGTGGTACTGGGGACAGGTGGCTGATGGTACTGGGGACTGGTGGTACTGGGGACAGGTGGCTGATGGCACTCTGGGAACAGGTGGCAGCGGGACAGATCGCTTTATTTTTCTTTTTTTTTTTTACTTACGGCGCCGGCGCCGTTCCTCTCTCACTCCTCACACGCTGTCTGTGTGAGGAGGCAGAGCGGCGCTGACAGATGATCTCATATGTTTGCATATGCAAACATATGAGATCATCTCTCATTGGACAGCTGGATCTCGCTGTAAACGGCCGCTGTGATTGGCCGTTTACAGCGATCTGTGACCGGCTGTGTCCGACGGACACGGCCAGCACAGAACTTCCCCGATGCGCGCTCTCAGGAGCGCGCATTAGGGAAGTAAACAGGAGGACGTCCAGGGACGTCCTCCCAGCAGAGAGCGTCCGCGCTGCAGCCGTCTTTCGGCTATAGCGCGGGCGCGAAGTGGTTAACTGTCTTCTGCTTCGGCTATTTCCGGCGGCTTCGTTGTGCTTCGTACTGCGCTGTACAGGAGGGTCCTTATCCGCCGAGGGGAACTTTCTCGGCAGAACACCGGCTCCCTATCTTGCGACAGCAAATAATGGTCATACTATCACCGATCCTTCCCACCCCCGCTGGTTGCACAGACATTATTAGAGACACAGGAACCGAACTGGAAGGGGTTAAAACAATCTGCCATGACAGCGACACAGCAATGTATATTTATTGAAATACAGACATTCCGAGTGCTGCATCAAACAGACGGCGTTCTCATAGCAGCGAGAGAAGTCTGCCTTCCTAGATCACTAATGTCTTCTCTACCCTCATTGTACGAACATCTGTAGAACCGTCATCTTACCACTACTACTGGATCTAGAAGCATTCTGTTAGAAAATGTCAGATCTTCAGTGTAAGTTTGTCAGTTTTGGTTTCCCTTTCTTCATTCCTGTAAGTGTCTAAATGCCCGTAAAGCGTCACTGTAGTGCGGCTAGCGCCCTTTTGTTTGGTGCTTCCCCCCCCCCCTCCCATGTCTGATGTCAAGAGCGGCTGTTTGGCTCCACCCACGTGACGCGTGCTCGGTTAGGTTTAATGAAGTTCTTTAATGTATTTCTGACTCGAGTCTTGGTCTTAGAGGCTGACGCTCCTGTGATGGCTGAACATCCCCCTCATTCCTCTCTCGCCGTTCCTCTCCCGGCCCTCGCCGTTCTCTTCGTCCTGGCCCTCCATGTCTCTCCCATCTAGACTGGTGATGTCGCTCAGACCCCGCAAGTGCTCCACCGAGTCGCTTTTCTGCAAGTCGGAGGCGATGGTCTGCAGGCTAAGGAGTGAAACCGTGTCGGAGGGCGGGCCCACCTCGCCGTCTGTCAGTGGGGCGGGGGCTTCGGCCCCGAGGGGCGGGGCCCTGAGTGTTAGCAGGGGGCCTTTAGTGCGGCGGGCGTGGATCTCCTCGCTGATTCGCTCCAAATTTCGGAGTGCTGCCGAGTATCGCAGCTTGGCCTGCGACACCGAGACCTCCAGAGTTGTGACCCGGGCCTTGTGTTCCTGTGAAAGACCAATGAAAGTTAGGAAAATCAGTTACATCGGTGTAGAAAATCTGCTGTAACCTAAAAAACACTGGGGCTACTGTTGCAGTGTCATGAGAGAGACACTACGGCTGCCATTGCTAACCTCTTCATCAGCAAATGCTAATTTCCTGGCTGTACAGACAGTGACCTGAGCAATACAGGAAATATATAGGAGGTAAGTACCCCCCCCCCCCCCCCCCCCCCCCCCCCCCCCCCCCGGTACAAAGGGACTTTAAGGGCAAACTTTTAGAAGACACAAATATTATTCAAAAAGATAGAAAATGTATTAGATAAAAAACACTATAGTAGTCGAAAACAACAGTGATGCACAGAAGAATACATAATGTCCATGAGTAGTATATAAGCAGAGAAACATTTCTCCTACAGGCCGACGCGTTTCAGGAGAAATGTTTCACTGCTTATATACTACTCATGCACATTATGTATTCTTCTGGGCATAACTGTTTTTGACTACTATAGTGTTTTTTATCTAATACATTTTCTATCTTTTTGAATAACATTTGTCTTCTAAAAGTTTGCCCGTAACTGCTTCCCGACCGGCGCACGACGATGTATGTCGACAGAATGGCACGGACAGGCATAAGGGCGTACAGGTACATCCCCTTTAAGATGCCGCCATGCCATCGAGCGTGCGCCAGAGGCACACACCAGCCGGGACCCCCGTGAGTCCGGTTGCGGGTCCCGCGGACTCTATCGCCGCGGGGATACCCACGATCGTCTCACGGGAAGGCTGAACGGGGAGATGCAGAAATAAACAGCATCTCCCCATTCTGCCTAGTGACACCGATCTCTATGCCTCATGGGACTTGTAGTTCTGCAACAGCTGGAGGTCCGCTAATTGCATATTCCTGGTTTACAACAATGAACTTCAATGTTATAAGCAATAACAGTGTAAAAAAAAAATCCCTGATCACACAATTTTTCTTTAAATTTATTTTAATATATAATAATAAATAATTAATAATAAATTTTTGCCACAATTTATACTGCTACATATCTTTGGTAAAAATAACCCAAATTTGTGGATATTATTTGGTCTTTGTGAAAGTTAGAGAGTCCACAAGCTGTGGTGCAAATCATACAATATTGATCACACCTGATGTACTGGTGGCCGATCTCATTTCTTGTGACCCGAACAAGCCAGGAAAGTACAAATACCCCCCAAATGACCCCTTTTTAGACATTCCAAGGTATTTAGTAAGAGGCATGGTGAGGTTTTTGATGTTGTATTTTTTCCCACAATTCTTTGCAAAATTAAGAATTTCTTTTTAATTTTTTTCCACAAAATTGTCATTGTAATAGATTATTTCTCTCACATGGCATGTGTATATCACAAATGACACCCCAACATACATTCTGCTACTCCTCCTGAGTATTACGATACCACATGTGTGTGACTTTTACACAGCCTGGCCACTTAGAGAGGCCCAACATGCAGGGAGCGCCATCACATGTTCTAGGAGCATAAATTACACATCTAACTTGTTGACTACCTATTACAATTTTGAAGGCCCTGGAGCACCAGGACAATGACACGTGACACTGACGTGGCGCTGATGACAGATGGCACTGATACGTGGCACTAATGACAGATGGCACTGATACGTGGCACTAATGACAGATGGCACTAATGACACGTGACACTGACAGATGGCACCAATATGTGGCACTGATGACAGATGGCACCAATATGTGGCACCAATATGTGGCACTGATGACAGATGGCACTGATGACAGATGGCACCAATATGTGGCACTGATGACAGATGGCACCAATATGTGGCACTGATGACAGATGGCACTGATGACAGATGGCACCAATATGTGGCACTGATGACAGATGGCACCAATATGTGGCACTGATGACAGATGGCACCAATATGTGGCACTGATGACAGCTGGCAGTGGGGACAGATTGGCACTTAATTTTTTTTACTTACCGCTGCAGCGGTTCATCTCTCCCTCCTCGCACGCTGTCTCTGTGTGAGGAGGGAGAGTGGCGCTGAGAGATGATCTCATATGTTTACATATGAGATCATCTCTCATTGGACATGGCGATCGCGCTGTAAACGGCCGCTGTGATTGGCTGTTTACAGCGATCTGTGACTGGCTGTGTCCAGCACAGAACTTCCCCGATACACGCTCTCAGGAGCGCGCATTAGGGAAGTAAACAGGTGGAAGTAAACAGGACGACGTCCAGGGACGCCCTCCTGGCAGGGAGCGTCCACGCTGTAGCCGTATTTCGGCTATAGCGCGGGCGCCGAGTGGTTAAAGTGATATAAATTAAAATGACATGGATTTAATCTTTGAAAAATACAGACTCAGCACACGATTTTGCCATAGGATTATATGATTATTGGGACCATTCCAAGAGCTCCTTTTGGGTGTTGGGAGTTCTGGTAATAATGATGAGGGTGTACATAGACAGAACAAGGAGTGGTGACCTACACAGCACACAGTTATGACATCATGTTCATATGAAAAGGGAATATTCATGTTTATTACACTGAGACCAGACTAGCTGATCATTGTCATACAGCAGAGTGTCGGTCACCTCTAACACTGCATTGAACTGCGCCTTCAGTTCGAAGTAGGGGCGACTCTTGATGATGACGCGTTTCAAGCTCTTCTGCAAGGTCTGCACTCTGGCTTCAGCCGCATGGCATTGCCGGGTCACCCGCTGGTGCTCAAACTCGCTGCGCAGTCGCTCCTCTTCTGCCTCATTCACCTGTTACCGAAATCAAGGAACCAGAAATTAGTAATTCAATTATTTTTTTTTTTTTTAAATAACTTTTTTTAATACATGAACTGTTCCGTCGCAAAAGAAAATAAAAAAAATCACCAGTTAATATGATTTAAAGTGGTTCTAAAGACTTTTTTTTTTTACCTTTCTGTATTCTATACATGAAGGTAAAAAAAAAACCTTCTGTGTGCTGCCCATATCCATCATACTTACCCGAGGCCAATCGTGATCCAGCGCTGTGCCTAAGAGCAGCATCTCTCTCTGCTCTCTTCTTCCTCTTTGACTTGGACCCCAAACACACTATACAACTTTGCTGTCTGATTTCCTTTAGGCCCCTTTCACACTTATACGACTTGTCCCACGATTTGGGACTGCAAAGTAGCATGACAAGTCGTTCCCCATGATTTCCAATGAGAGCCGTTCATATTAGTACGACTTCAAGTCGTACCGACTTCAAAGTAGTCCCTGCGCTACTTTGGTCCGATTTTGATGCCAATTACACAGGCATGCCTTGAAATCGCGGCAAAATCGCGGCCGCGAATCGCTGCAAAATCGCGGTAAAAATCGCACAAGTGTGAAAAGGGCCTTAGTTTTACCAAAACCATGTAATGGAAGGGCCTACCTGATTGCATAGAAATTGAAACTCTTAAAGCGTTTGTTACCCCCAACACTTTATATTCCGTATATGTGTCTGCTGTACCGTGTACTTGTATGAGAAAGTCTCCTGTTCTCTTTGTATTGCTTCCTTTATGTGTAATCCCTGATGTCCCTGCCAGTGCCTCTGCTTTCCTATTAAAAACTGAACACACTAAGCAAGAGAACACACCATGGTCAGTCCCTACAGCTATGCTGGGAACTCAGTTTACTCTTCTCCAATAATGAGACCTGAGAACAGAGGGAATGTGATCACTGATCTTTCAAGAAATGTGTTGCCTATGCCTGTCTTATTAAAAGGATAGGTTCCCTTTTAAAAAAAAGCCTGTAAAGAGTTGCACCTACGAACAGCAGATCAAGGGCGCTATTCAGGGCTCTTGCAGACTGTCAGTGTATCTGTCCGCTCATACCTCATACGGACAGGCAGATACACACTGACAGGGAGCATCAATGAACTACCTAGAGAGCTCAAAAGCGCCCTGGTAGTACATTGAGAACTACAAGCCATCAGCCGCAAAGGCTGTTGGTACTTGTAGTGCACAGGAATCTGTGAATCAATGACACGGCCGCGTGGGTGGAGCCCCACATGGCGCTTTCTTTGAATTGTGATGAGTGTGGGGAGAAGTCACAAGGAGGGAGGGGGATCGGGGGGGGGGGGGGGGGGGGGTTAGAGCAGTGGTTCTCAACTCCTGTCCCCAGGACCCACTAACAGGCCAGGTTTGCAAGATAACTCCAATACATCACAGGTGATATCATTTGCTGCTCAGTGATTGCAGTATATCTAGTATTCATCTCCCCCAAGGTAATACTTAACTTGTTGCTGACCGCCCACTGTCAAATGTGGCGGGACGGCGCTCGCTTTTTGGCCACTAGGGGGCGCGCGTGCCCGTCACGTAGCTGGGAAGCCGATACGCGTGCCCGGCGGCCTCGATGACCGCCAGGCACCCGCGATTGCCCAGTAACTGAGCAGGACGTCGATCTGTGTATGTAAACACACAGATCCACGTCCTGACAGAGGAGAGGAGACCGATGGTGTGTCCCTTGTACATAGGGACACCGATCGGTCCCCTCCCCCAGTCAGTCCCCTCCCCCCCACAGTTAGAATCACTCATATAGGGAACATATTAACCCCTGCAGTGCCCCCTAGTGTTAACCCCTTCCCTGACAGTCACATTTATACAGTAATCAATGCATTTTTATAGCACGGATCGCTGTATAAATGTTAATGGTCCCAAAAATGTGTCAAAAGTGTCCGATATGTCCGCCGCAATGTCGCAGTCATGATAAAAATCGCAGATCGCCGCCATTACTAGTAAAAAAAAAAAATAATAAAAATGCTATAAATCTATCCCCTATTTTGTAGATGCTATAACTTTTGCGCAAACCAATCAATATACGCTTATTGCGATTTTTTTTACCAAAAATATGTAGAAGAATACGTATCGGCCTAAACTGAGGAAAAAATTTGTTAAAAAAAATAAATAAAAAAAATTGGATATTAATTATAATAAAAAGTAAAAAATATTATGTTTTTTCAAACTTGTCCCTCTTCTTTTGTTTATAGCGAAAGAAATAAAAACCGCAGAGGTGATCAAATACCACCAAAATAAAGCTCTATCTGTGGGGAAAAAATGATAAAAATTTTATTTGGGTACAGCGTTGCATGACCGCGCAATTGTCATTCAAAATGCGACAGCACTGAAAGCTGAAAAATGGCTTGGTCAGGAAGGGGGTGTTCGTGCCTGGTAGGCAAGTGGTTAAGAGATATTTCACTTGTAGTCCGCCGGAAATTGCTACGGTGCATGCGCAGGGAAGAAACTAAACGAAAAGGCCGTTTCTTCCCTAGCATATGCCGCAGGTCGCGGCTCCCGTGCGCATGCACGGGAGTGACGTCACGCGGCTCCAGCAAATCACAGAGCCGGAGTCCGCGGCCCCGAAGGAACAGGGCAAGAAGATGGACGCTGCCCACACAGGGGACGTCGCTGGATTCTTTTGCAGGTAAGTGGTACATAATGGGCTAGTATGCGATGCATACTAGCCCATTATGCTTTTCATTTGCAGGCTATGCAGGGAGCAAAAGAGGAAGTAAAACCCATCAGGGTTTACTTCCTCTTTAAAATCTGGCCTGTAAGTGGGCCCTGAGGACAGGAGTTGAGAACCACTGGGTTAGATTATGAACATGTTACACCCCAAATATGGGTTCTGAAAGGTGAACTTATCCTTTAGGCCTCATGCACACCGGGCATTTTTACAGCTGCTCCGAGGGGCGTCAGGTGTTTTTATTTTATAGCTTAAAAACGCCTCTCCGTGTTATTCTATGGCCTCATGCACACATAGGCTTTTAGGAGCTGTAAGTGGCATAGGTGTTTTCAAACTGCAAAAAAAAACAAAAAAAAAAACAGGGCCTGTGCATTCTGGAGCAGCAGCGTTACAGCTGTATAAAACGCAGATAAACTCGTGTTAACTCTGTATACAGCGTTAAAGCGGAGTTCCGCCTAATTTTTTTTAAAGTCAGCAGCTACAATTACTGCAGCTGCTGACTTTTAAAATAAGGACACTTACCTGTCCCAGGGCGCCCGCGATGTCGGCACCCGAAGCCGACCCGTCCCTTGGCTCTTGGGTGGAGGCACCGCCATCTTCGGTAAGGGAATCAGGAAGTGAAGACTTGCAGCTTCAATTCCTGGTTTCCTACTGCGAATGCGTGACTCGCGCTGCGCAATTTCATGGGTCCCTGCTGTCTTCTGGGACCTGTGGGTCTCCCAGAAGACAGCGGTGGAGGGGGAGGAGGGGTGGGGGGGGGTGGGGGGCTAAGGCGCTGGAAGTGGCATAGATTCCCGCGGGTGGCTTGGCTATTACCGGAAGTGGGAGCAAAATACCTGGATTAGCCAGATATCTGCTCCCCCCCTGAAAGGTGCCAAAATGTGACACCGGAGAGGGGGGTATCCAAAAAGCGGAAGTTCCAAATCTTGGGTTGAACTCCGCTTTAAGCCTCGTCAAGCGCTTTTAACCACTTGGCGCCCAAGGTACGTCATAGGACGTCCTTGACTTTCTGGGGGTATATCTGAATGATGGGTGCAGCTACAGACATCATTCAGATATCAGCTTTTTCAGACAGCGATTCCCTGCACCATAAGAATGATCATATTGGCTGTTCCGCCGCTTGATCGTTCTTACGTGCGGCGGGAGGGGACGTCCCCTCCCGCCGCCCTCCGGTGCTTCTACCGACTCACTGCTTCCATCGGTGAGTCGGACACAGGATCCGCCGGCCCCCGGATGATGACCATAGAGATTTCCGGCGGACCAAATGGTCGCCGGAGTCTCTATGATCGTTCGGAGGCCGGGCGCGATGTTATGACGTCACGCCCGGCCTCTGCATTCAAATAACGGCGCCGCCTCGGCTGGGAAGCCGTGATAGTTTTTTTTTGTTTTTTTTTTTATTTTAGGCTTCCCAGCCTAGAGGTGAGATGTGAGGTCTTATTGACCCCATATCTCACTTTAAATAGGTCCGATCGTGTCATATTCCTATTACAAGGGATGTTTACATTCCTTGTAATAGGAATAAAAGTAATCTAATAAAAAAAAAAATAAATTAAGTGTCAAACAAAAAAAAAAGTAAAATTAACAATAAAAAAATAAATAAATAAATTTCAAGCGCCCCTGTCCCCGTGAGCTCGTACGCAGAAGCGAACGCATACGTAAGTCCCGCCCACATAAACCGTGTTCAAACCACACATGTGAGGTATCGCTGTGAACGTTAGAGCGAGAGCAATAATTTAAGCCCTAGACCTCCTCTGTAACTCAAAACATGTAACCAGTAAAAAATGTTAAAGCGTCGCCTATGGGGATTTTTAAATACCAAAGTTTGGCGCCATTCCACGAGCAATTTTGAAGCGTGACATGTTGGGTATCTATTTATCGGCGTATCTTCATCTTTCACATTATGCAAAAAAATTGGGCTAACTTTACTGTTTGTTTTTTTTTTTTTTAAAGCATGAAACTGTTTTTTTCTGAAAAAAACGTGTTCGAAAAATTGCTGCACAAATACCGTGCGAGATAAAAAGTTGCAATGACCGCCATTGAATTCTCTAGGGTCTTTTCTAAAAAAACATATATAAATGTTTGGGGGGTTCTATGTAATTTTCTAGCAAAAAAATTATGAATTTTATATGTAGGAGAGAAATATCAGAATTGGCCTGGATGGGAAGTGGTTAAGCTGTACTAATTGGGATTTGGGAGTGGAAAATAGAAGAGGGCCGCTAAACGCACATTAAACGCCAATGCAAAACGCACATTAAAAAGCGTGTCTTTGCAGCTGCCTTTTCCTGTTGCCGGAAATGGCTTTGCAGCTCGTTCTTTTTAACGCCCTGTGTGCATGAGGCATTTAGATCACTGGCAGTGATGCCCACCCTGCTTTATAGGTCACATTGCCTACTAAAGACGCAGTGATACGTTCCCTTGACAGACCCCCATCTACCGGTAATACCTTTGCCTGTGCTCCTCCGCCTTGCTATTCCTCTCTCAGAGTCAAAAGTCGAATTCCTAGAAGCTTTGACTTCCGGCCTACACAGCAGCCGCTAAAATCGGTGCAATTTTAAAATGGCACCACAAGAAATAACCGCTACCCCAGCCAGATGCCAACATCAGGAGGCTTCCCCCGAGGTCTAGTACTGCCCGTCCTCTTACTTTGCAGGTAGCGTGGTTCAGCATTTCTTGCCACGTTGGGTCCAGTCTGTTCTTGTCAGCAGTGACACCCTGTTCAGCCACAAACACCATTTCCCGGGCAGCAGCGTGCATGCTGACCGCCCTCTCGTACCGCAGGGCAGCGCTGTGAGTGTCCTGCTGAGCCTAATAGGAAGAAAAGAAATCAAAATGAAATCTTCATACATACATAAATGCCCCGTCATATTCTAATTGTAAAACTACACCACAAGTATTTGGACACCTGCCTTTACACACACATGAACTTTAATGACATCCCAGTCTTAGTACGTAGGGTTCAATATTGAGTTGGCCCACCCTTTGCAGCTATAACAGCTTCAACTCTTCTGGGAAGGCCGTGCACAAGGTTTAGGAGTGTCTATGGGAATGTTTGACCATTCTTCCAGAAGTGCATTTGTGAGGTCAGGCACTGATGTTGGTAGAGAAGGCCTGACTCACAGTCTCCACTCCAATTCATCCCAAAGGTGTTCTATCGGGTTGAGGTCAGTACTCTGTGCAGGCCAGTCAACTTCCTCCACCACAAACTCGCTCATCCATGTCTTTATGGACCTTGCTTTGTGCACTGGTCCAAATCATTTGGTGGAGGGGGGGGGGGGGGATTATGGTGTGGGGTTGTTTTCAGGGGTTGGGCTTGGCCCCTTAGTTCCATGACTGCGCACCAATGCACAATCAAGGTGCAAATAACACTCAGTAATCAGTGCAAACAAAAACCTGCTTTTAAATCTAAACATTGGAAACAATAAATCATTGTTTGCTGTATATCTGGTGCGAGTACGAGGGACACTTTGTAGTATCTGGATGGGTAAACATACTTTACTTTATAAGCATTTCTGTGGACGGTGGGTATGTATGTGGAGGGTATGTATGTGGATGGTGGGTACGTGGACGATGTGTGGACCCTGTGTATGCGGACGGGGTGTATGTGACTGGTATGTATATGGATGTTATTTGCCACATTAGTTATGATCAGCCTGTCATGCAATTGAGATTTTCAGCACTCATCCCTAAAAATAAGGATCATGAAATATTTATCTGTAGAGCTGCAGACGGTGTGTGTGTGTGTGTGTGTGTATGCAGACGGTGTGTGTGTGTGTGTGTGTGTGTGTGTATGCAGAGGGTGTGTGTGTGTGTGTGTGTGTGTGTGTATGCAGACGGTGTGTGTGTGTGTGTGTGTATGCAGACGGTGTGTGTGTGTGTGTGTGTGTGTGTGTGTATGCAGACAGTGTGTGTGTGTGTGTGTGTGTGTATGCAGACAGTGTGTGTGTGTGTGTGTGTGTGTGTGTGTGTGTGTGTGTGTGTGTGTGTGTGTGTGTGTGTGTGTGTGTATGCAGACGGTGTGTGTGTGTATGCAGACGGTGTGTGTGTGTATGCAGATGGTGTGCGTGTGTGTGTGTGTGTGTGTGTGTGTGTGTGTGTGTGTGTGTGTGTGTGTGTGTGTGTGTGTGTGTGTGTGTGTGTGTGTGTGTGTATGTGATCAGTATGCATGTGGGCGCTGTGGATGTGAGAAGGTATGGATGTGAGAAGGTATGGATGTGAAGAGGTATGGATGTGAAGAGGTATGGATGTGAAGAGGTATGGATGTGAAGAGGTATGGATGTGAAGAGGTATGGATGTGAAGAGGTATGGATGTGGGAAGGTATGGATGTGAAGAGGTATGGATGTGAAGAGGTATGGATGTGAAGAGGTATGGATGTGAAGAGGTATGGATGT
>CM053033.1:222416611-222549586 GCA_028564925.1 Lithobates sylvaticus
CCTGTCTTTACACACATATGAACTTTAAAGGCATCCCAGTCTAATGCCACGTACACACGACCGGAAATTCCGCTAGACATGTGCAATTCGTTTAGTTACGAATTCGTTTTCCGTTCAAATTCATTATATTCGTTCATTCGTAATCGTACGAATGAACGAATGGTTTACTAAAAATTCTAACGAAAAGAACGAATATGAAAAAACAACGAAAATACGAAATAATTAAATTAAAAATAACAAAACTACGAAAGAATGAAAGTCTAAAAAACGAAAACAGAAAAAACGAAAATACCGAACAAAGATTCAAAAATAACTAAAATCAAAATGAACGAAAAATCGAAAATTACAAATATTTGGAAAAAAGGAAATCAAAACAACGAAAATACGAAATAACGAAAATTCTGCTGATCGAGAATTCGAAAGAACGAATATTAGTTCTGATTCTGAAATATTCCATCCAGAGTCCAGATAGGGTGTGGTTGGGTCGGAGGCTCTGTGTTTTGGTGGATTTTTTGAGTTAAGTTCTGACTTGTGAGAGAGAAATTCTTTGTTTCTTAAACATGTAAATAGCATACACATTACATAAAATTATGAATTATGCTCCGATTACGAATCTACGAAAACAATGTTACGAAAAAAGTACGAATAAATCAATCTAACGAAAGTACGAATGTAATTAAATCTACGAAAAAATACGAATTTCGAATCAACGAAAATTAGAATAACGGAAATACGAATCATTTCAAATCAACGAAAATATAGCTCTTCCGAAAATACGAATGCGTCCGAATACGAAATATAACGAAAATACGAATTTCGAATAAACTAAAATTAGACAGACGGAAATATGAATCAACGAAAAAATAACTCTTACGAAAATACGAACGAGTCCGAATACGAACACAGACGACTTACGAAATTACGAATCGTTACGAATCAACGGAAACGAACAGAAACGAAACGAAACAAATTTTTCTATTGTGCACATGTCTAAATTCCGCCACCAAAAGACTGATGTGATGGTGTGTATGCTCCATCGGACTTTTGCTGGCGGATTGTGAGCAGTTTCTCTGTTTTTCCCACCAGAAAAAGTTTTGATCGGAAATTCCAATCGTCTGTGGCAATTCCGACGCATGCTTGGAAACAATTTGACGCATGCTCGGAAGCATTGAATTTCATTTTCTCGGCACGTCGTAGTGTTGCACGTCACCGCGTTCTTGACGGTCGAAAGTTCAGAGTATGCAATCCAAGCTTGAGCGGAATTCCGTCGGAAAAACCATCCAAGATTTTTCAGACGGACAATCTGCTTGTGTGTATGTGCCATTAGACCCCATACACACTATTAGATTTTCCCCATTTTTGTGTTCAGATTTACCAAAACCATGTAGTGCGAGGGTCTCCTGATTGCATACATATTGAAACTCTTAAGGTTTGACCTCATATCTAAGAATATCTAATAGTGTGTATGGGGCATTAAGTCCGTAGGGTTCAATATTGAGTTGGCCCACCCTTTGCAGATATAACAGCTTCAACTCTTCTGGGAAGGCTGTCCACAAGGTTTAGGAGGGTGTCTATGGGAATGTTTGACCATTTGTGAGGTCAGGCACTGATGTTGGACGAGAATGCCTGGCTCGTAGTCTCCGCTCTAATTCAACCCAAAGGTGTTCTGTCGGGTTGAGGTCAGGACTCTGTGCAGGCCAGTCCAGTTCCTCCAACCAACCTCACCCATTAATGTCTTTATGGATCTTGCTTTGTGCACAGGTCCAAATAATTTGGTGGAGGGGGGGGATTATGGTGGGGGGTTGTTTTTCAGGGGTTGGGTTTGGCCCCTTAGTTCCAGTGAAGGGAACTCTTAAGGTGTCAGCATACCAAGACATTTTATACAATTTCATGCTCCCAACTTTGTGGGAAACAGTTTGGGGACGGCCCCTTCCTGTTCCAACATGACTGCGCTCCAGTGTACAAAGCAAGGTCCATAAAGACATGGATGAGTGAGTACAGTTGTGCTCATAAGTTTACATACCCTGGCAGAATTTATGATTTCTTGGCCATTTTTCAGAGAATATGAATGATAACACAAAAACTTTTCTTTCACTCATGGTTAGTGTTTGGCTGAAGCCATTTATTATCAATCAACTGTGTTTACTCTTTTTAAATCATAATCACAACAGAAACTACCCAAATGACCCTGATCAAAAGTTTACATACCCTGGTGATTTTGGCCTGATAACATGCACACAAGTTGACACAAAGGGGTTTGAATGGCTATTAAAGGTAACCATCCTCACATGTGATCTGTTTGCTTGTAATTAGTGTGTGTGTATAAAAGGTCAATGAGTTTCTGGACTCCTGACAGACCCTTGCATCTTTCATCCAGTGCTGCACTGACGTTTCTGGATTCTGAGTCATGGGGAAAGCAAAAGAATTGTCAAAGGATCTGCGGGAAAAGGTAGTTGAACTGTATAAAACAGGAAAGGGATATAAAAAGATATCCAAAGAATTGAGAATGCCAATCAGCAGTGTTCAAACTCTAATCAAGAAGTGGAAAATGAGGGGTTCTGTTGAAACCAAACCACGGTCAGGTAGACCAACTAAAATTTCAGCCACAACTGCCAGGAAAATTGTTTGGGATGCAAAGAAAAACCCACAAATAACTTCAGGTGAAATACAGGACTCTCTGAAAACATGTGGTGAGGCTGTTTCAAGATGCACAATAAGGAGGCACTTGAAGAAAGATGGGCTGCATGGTCGAGTCGCCAGAAGAAAGTCATTACTATGCAAATGTCACAAAGTATCCCACTTACAATACGCCAAACACCACAGAGACAAGACTCAAACATTCTGCCACAAAGTCATTTGGAGTGATGAGACCAAAATTGAGCTTTTTGGCCACAACCATAAACACTACATTTGGAGAGGAGTCAACAAGGCCTATGATGAACGGTCCAACATTCCTACTGTGAAACACGGAGGTGGATCGCTGATGTTTTGGGGATGTGAGCTACAAAGGCACAGGAAATTTGGTCAAAATTGATGGCAAGATGAATGCAGTATGTTATCAAAAAATACTGGAGGAACATTTGCATTCATCAGCCAGGAAGCTGCGCATGGGACGTACTCGGACATTCCAACATGACAATGATCCAAAACACGAGGCCAAGTCCACCTGTCATTGGCTACAGCAGAATAAAGTGAAGGTTCTGGAGTGGCCATCTCAGTCTCCTGACCTCAATATCATTGAGCCACTCTGGGGAGATCTCAAACGTGCCGTTCATGCGAGACAGCCCAAGAATTTACAGGGACTGGAGGCTTTTTGCCAAGAGGAATGGGCAGCTTTACCATCTGAGAAGATAAAGAGCCTCATCCACAAATACCACAAAAGACTTCAAGCTGTCATTGATGTTAAAGGGGGCAAAACACGGTATTAAGAACTGGGGTATGTAAACTGATCAGGGTCATTTGGGTAGTTTTTGTTGTGATTATGATTTAAAAAGAGTAATCACAGTTGATTATTAATATCAGCCAAACACACATGACTGAACTAAGACCACAACGCCACCCATTAAGGCGACATAGATTGACATTAATTTCTCTGCGCTACAGTAACCCACCAACCGTGGAACGCAACAATATAGGTCCCCCACTTGCCCTCAGGGCTCACCAACGAGAGGTATGCCCTTTTTGCCACCCTGTTCCTCCCTCTGCCTGGACTCCTAGTTAAATCTCGAGCACCAAAGCAATGTATATGTATCATCTACTGTAATGTAATGTCGGATAAATATCCTTAAATTTGGTGCATGTTGCACCCTGTACTTGATTGTATTAGACATGTGCAATTCGTTTCGTTTTCCGTTAAAATTCGTTATTTTCGTTCATTCGTTATCGTACGAATGAACAAATGATTCGCTAAAAATTTTAACGAATTTTCGAATCGAACGAATATGAAAAACAACGAAAATCCGAAAAAAAAAAAAAATTAGAAACAACGAAACTACGAAAGAAGAAAATCCGAAAAAAAAAAAAAAACGAAAAAACAGGAACAACGAAAATCAAAATGAACGAAAAAATTCGTACATTCTTAACTTTTTGTTGAATTGGTAACTTTCTGTGTCCCTTACAATGGCGCTGCTTAACGTGCCTCGAATGGATTGAACGAAAAAATTCGTACATTCGTAACTTTTTTTTTTCGATTTCGTAATTTTCCGTGTCTCTTACAATGTAATAATAGCATACACATTACATAACATTATGAATTATGCTCGATTACGAATCTACGAAAACAATGTCACGAAAGTACGAATAAATCAATCTTACGAAAGTACGAATGTAACTAAATCTACGAAAATACGAATGCGTCCAAATTTCGAATAAACGAAAATTAAACTAACGGAAAAACGAATCAAGGAAAAAATAACTCTTACGAAAATACGAATCGTTACGAATACGAACACCGACGACTTACGAATTTACGAATCGTTACGAATACGAACACCGACGACTTACGAAAATTACGAATCGTTACGAATCAACGGAAACGAACAGAAACGAAACGAAAATAAACAAATTTTTCTATTGTGCACATGTCTAGATTGTATATTCTTTAATTTTTATGCTCAATAAACATTTTTTCTGATAAAAAAAATATCAGCCAAACACTAAGGCCCCTTTCACACTGGGGCGGTTTGGAAGCGCTATTGCACTAAGAATAGCGTCTGCAAACCGACCCGAAACAGCTGTTGCTGTATCTTCAGTGTGAAAGCCCGAGGGCTTTCACACTGAAGCGGTGCGCTTGCAGGACGCTCAAAAATGTCCTGCAAGCCACATCTTTGGCTCGCTATAGGAGAGTTATATTTACCGCTCCTATAGCGCCCGTGTCCATTGAAAACAATGGGGGAGCGCGCCGAACCCGCCCGCAAAACGCCGCTGCAGCGGTGGTTTGCTCGCGGTATTGACCCTTTTTCGGCTGCTTGCGGGGGGTAAAAACACCCCGCGAGCGGCCGCAATGCGCCGCTAAAACGCCGGTAAAGCGGCACTAAATATAGCGCCGCTTTACCGCCAGCGCCCCACCGCTCCAGTGTGAAAGTAGCCTAACCATGAGTGAAAGAAAAAAGTTTTTGTGTTATCATTCATATTCTCTGAAAAATGGCCAAGAAATCATAAATTCTGCCAGGGTATGTAAACTTATGAGCATAACTGTATATAAGCGCCCAGATTCAACAGCGAGCTGTGATTGCCCAATCTGTCATTCTTCATTTACAATGTCCATATAGTTGCCAACAGCCATGGATTGTTAAAAGCTGTCCCGAACCGACCTTGTCCCGGGCTGCGTCCCAGAATGTCCTGCAGAGGATTATGAACATGAACTAAATGTAAATGACCAATGCAGCCATTACAAATCACTTAATCCTGCCAGCGAGCAGAGAGCACCTTATCTATCATCTGTTTCCAACATTTACAATAAAAGCAAAACTATTGGTTGTATACGTGTGAAGTTATATATAGAGCCAGACTGCCATTGGAGATAAGTACCAATTGCTACAATGTTACTTACCTTTCCTGAAATTCTTTGCTATTTCAGCTTCCTCCTCACCTTCCCTTTATACCCCTCTCTGGCTGGGGCTGGGTCACAAATCATCACAATAGCCCCATTGTTGGCACATAGTTTATTCATTTTCTATCATAAAAGTTGGTTTACAGTAAAACAAAGGCGTTAAGCCAAGTTTCAGTTGGGGAATTTTCCAGGGAATGAAGTTTGCAAACATTTCCGAATTGCCCTGATAATGATTATGATCTATCACTTCGGGAATATATACAAATTGTTATTGTAGCGCTATTGGTAATGATCTTCAATAAATATTGACTTCCAGATGACCAACAGCTACAAAGCAGATTCTTTTCCTTATACATCCGATTGATAGCTGTCTAGATAAACTCGGTATCACGTCACAATTTTAAAGTCCAAATAATTTGCATCTGTTCTTCTCCAGGCTCATCTTTTATAACAGTGGTCTCCAGGGGCGGACTGACTATTCGGCCACTCGGGCACAATTCATCCTACTGATACAAGACACTATTCTGCCACCTGACACCAACAATGGGGCGACATTTCTCCCACAGACACCAATAATGGGGCACGATTTGTGGGGCACAATTCCTCCTACTGATGCAAGACACTATTCTGCCAGCTGACACCAACAATGGGGCAATATTTCTCCCACAGACACCAATAATGGGGCACGATTTCTCCCAATAATACCCGTGATGGGGCACTATTCCTCCTATTGATACCAATGATGGGGCACTATTCCTCCCATTGATACAAAACGTGGCAAAGATTTCTCCCACTGATGCCAAGAAAATTTCCAGTCCCGCTGGCCATAGTCCAGCCCCCCTAAAATCTGAAGGACAATAAACTATCCCCTTTGTTTAGAAAGTTTGGAGACCCCTTTTTTAAAAAAGAACACAATATAACAACAACATACTGCATAGACCTTATTCATATAGGTGCATGTACCCATACACCTGCACAGAGGGTTGCTTTTACCCACCTGGTGGCACAAGTGGTCCACACGGCCCCATGCAGTCATAAATGATAGGTGGATGGATCTTCACGCACATCTCTGCTTATACATATGTTATCAGGACCTGGAACACTGGAGCTGATGATATCATTGGCGCATGTGCTCTGAAGGAGCGACCATCCGTGCTGTTTCTTCAGAGCATGCGTGGGAGTGACATCACCCGGCTCCGGCCAGTCACACAGCTGGAGTCCGCGGACCCAGAAGGAAGACGGGTGAAGATTAATGCAGCCTCCAACGGTGACAACAAGGGCTTCTTTGCAGGTAAGTTTCACATAATGTGCTAGTATGCGATGCATACTAGCACATTAGGCCTTTACTTTGCAGGTCTGAAAAAAAGAAAAAAAAAAAAGAGGCAGTGTTTACTTTCTCTTTAACAAGTTTGGAGGAAAGAGTCTTTTATTTGGTGTCATATAATTCAGCAAGTACATAATCTCAGTAATAAAAGTTTCCACGTGTATATCTCACACTCGGCAGCTGTCCCTGTTTAAGATTAACAATATAATAATTTGGTATTTTTTTGTAACACTTGAGCAGTAAGCTTTGATAATATCGTACTACTTGATAACAATTAACCACTTCCCAACCGGCGCACACAGATGTACGTCGGCAGAATGGCACGGACAGGCATAAGGGCGTACAGGTACATCCCTTTGAAAATGCCGCCGTGCCATCGCGTGGACGCCGGCGGCGGCGCGCGCGCCAGTCGGGACCCCCGCCTAGTCGCGGGTACCAGGGACTTGATCGCTGCGGGGATACCCGCGATCGGCTCACGGGGAGGACGAACGGGGAGATGCGAAAGTAAACGGCATCTCCCCGTTCTGCCTAGCAACAAGTGACACTGATCTCTGCTCCCTGTAATTGGAGCAGAGATCAGTGATCACTAATGCACAGCCACGCCCCCCCACAGTTAGTAACAGGCCCCTAGGACACACTTAACCCCTACACTGCCACCCCCTGGTTAACCCCTTTACTGCCAGTGTCATTTACACAGGAATCGGTGCATTTGTATAGCACTGATTGCTGCATAAATGACAATGGTCCCAATAATGTGTCAAAAATGTCCGATGTGTCCGCCATAATGTCGCAGTCACAATAAAAATCGCTGATCGTCGCCATTACTAGTAAAAAAAAAAAAATGATTAATAAAAATGCTATAAAACGATCCCCTAGTTCTTAAACGCTATAACTTTTGCGCAAACCAATCAATAATCGCTTATTGTGTTTTTTTTTACCAAAAATATGTAGAAGAATTTGTATCAGCCTAAACTGAGGAAAAAAAAATTTTTTTTATATATTTTTGTTTTAGCAAAAAGTAAAAAATAATGCGTTTTTTTCAAAATTGTCGCTCTTTTTTTGTTTATAGCGCAAAAAAATAAAAACCGCAGGGGCGATCAAATACCACAAAAAAAAAGATTTATTTGTGGGAAAAAAAGACGTCAATTTTGTTTGGGAGTCACGTCACACAACCGCGCAATTGTCAGTTAAAGCGACGCAGTGCCGAATCGCAAAAAGTGCTCTGGTCTTAAGCCAGCAAAATGGTCCGGGGCTGAAAGTGGTTAAAGCATTTGTTACCCCAACATTTCACATGCTTGATATGTACCTGCTGTACCATGTATTTGTATGAAAAATTCTCCTGTTCTCTTTTTATTGCTTCCCTTATGTGAAATCCCTGATGTTTTTGTACATTTGTACACTCAACCTGGTGTGTTAGCGGGGCTGAGGGTTTTTTTGGAAAAAGGTTGAGTCAAGGAACACATGACCCATCATACAGGGGTAGTGCTACATAACATTTCCAATTTTCTCTCCTGGAGATAGACAAAATGCTCCTAATAATCATCAAATATCATCTCCAAAGCCCCAAATGTAAGAAGAGCTACAACTGGCACGTGTCACTATTTTTACCTTGTCATCTTGTTCGTGGGCCAAATCACCCTTTACCCATTGGAGCTGGTATCAAGCTTTATAGCTGTAAAAAGAGTGCAGAGGGCTTACATTAAGAAAAAAAAATCAAATGCTCTCTGTAGGTTCTCCTTTCAGGATATGGCCTTTCTATCTCAACTGGTTGCCTCCTTATCCACTTCAGCCCAGGACTAATTTGAAGCCAAAGGACCAGGCCCCTTTTTGCGGTTCGGCACTGCGTCGCTTTAACTGACAATTGCGCGGTCGTGCGACGTGGCTCCCAAACAAATTTTTTTTCCCACAAATAGAGCTTTCTTTTGGTGGTATTTGATAACCCCTGCGGTTTTTATTTTTTTATTATTTTTAATATTGCGCTATAAACAAAAATAGAGCGACAATTTTGAAAAAAAATTCAATATTTTTTGCTTTTTGCTCTAATAAATAGAAAAAAAAAAATATTTTCCTCAGTTTAGGCCGATACGTATTCTTCTACATATTTTTGGTAAAAAATCGCAATTAGCGATTATTGATTGGTTTGCGCAAAAGTTATAGCGTTTACAAAATAGGGGATAGTTTTATAGCATTTTTATTAATATTTTTTTTTTTTACTAGTAATGGCGGCGATCAACAATTTTTATTGTGACTGCGACATTATGGCGGACACATCGGACATTTTTGACACATTTTTGGGACCATTGTCATTTATACAGCAATCAATGCTATTTAAATGCATTGATTCCTGTATAAATGACACTGGCAGTGAAGGGGTTAACCAGGGGGTGGCAGTGTAGGGGTTAAGTAAGTCTAGGGGTGTGTTTCTTACTGTGGGGGGGCGTGGCTGTCAGCTAGTGAATGCTAATCTCTGCTCCAATCACAAGGAGCAGAGATCGGCGTCACTAGTTGCTAGGCAGAACGGGGAGATGATGTTTATTTCCGCATCTCCCCGTTCAGCCTTCCCGTGAGACGATCGCGGCTGTCCCCGCGGCGATCGAGTCCGCGGGACCCGAGACCGGCCTCACGGGGGTCCCGACCGGAGCTGATGGCACGGCAGGCATTTAAAAGGGACGTATATATACACCCTCCTGCCTGCCCGTGCCATTCTGCCGACGTATATCGTCGTGCGCCGGTCGGGAATCGGTTATAGAGGACCAGAAATGTGGAAGCTGTGCCTAGAGACAAAGATCTAGTCACAAATATTGCCTGTGGTCTCCCTGTAGCTGATCTTTTCCCCATTGCTAACTTACCATACCTTGTTATACACTGTGTTCCTGGAAGGAGGTACTCCTCTTGGTAGAGGGGCAGGGCTTTGCTTCCTTGTTGGAGCTTCCTCCCTGATACTGGTGGGGGAATATTCAAGAAGCAACAGTAGTGGTGGAGGATCCACGGAATGAACAAAACACAAGCAGAGAGATCTTTGCTTTGCATATTCCTATGCACAGCTCCCTCTCCAGCAAGGAGAACTGTGAGCAACACAGTAGCGACCGCACTACATTTCCCTCCAAATTTGGTGAGACTATCAGTCAGGGGCAGTAGTGCCTTAGATGATTTCATCTCCAAATATAGAAAGGTTTCTTCACAGTAAGCCCCCGTACACACGGTCGGAAATTCCGACCACAAAATCTGTCGGAATACACGCGGTCGGACAAAGTTGACGGAAAATCCGACCATTCTGAACGTGGTGACATTCCGACCACAAAATCTGTCGGAATACACGCGGTCGGACAAAGTTGACGGAAAATCCGACCATTCTGAACGTGGTGGCGTTTGTTGCCTACGACGGAACTACGTAGAGGCTAGTAGCCAATAGCTTTGGTCTCGTAATTTGATCTGAGCATGCGTGGCACTTTGTCCGTCGGAATTCTCTACACACGATCGGAAAAAGTCCGATCGGATTTTGTTGTCGGAAAATTTGAGAGCAGGATCTCCCGACAGAAAAAGTCAGATGGAGCCCACACACGGCCGGATTTTCCGACAACATGGTCCGATCGGACATTTTCAGTCGGAATTTCCGACCGCGTGTACGGGGCATAAGAGCGGTGAAAATGTGGAATAGGCTCCTTCCAGAGGTGGTTCTGGCCAGCTCAGTACATTGCTTTAATAAAGGCCTGGATTTTTTCCTAAATGTACATAATATAACTTGAAATTAATATTTAAAGGTAAAGTTGATCCAGGGAACATCCGATTGTCTCTTGGGGGCTCAAGAAGGAATTTCTTCCCTGGCTGGGGCAAATCGGACCATACTTTGCTGTTTTTTTTCTTTTTGCCTTCCTCTGGATCAACTGTGGGTACGGGATTGTGTATATGGGATTGTAAAAAAAAGTTTTTGTTTGTTTTCCCTTTTTATTGGTTGAACTAGATGAACTTGTGTCTTTTTCCAGCCAGACTAACTATGTAACTAGTGTAGGTTTAGGCCCCTTTCACATAGGCTGTCTGATCAGGTCCACCTGTCCGTTTTTCAGGTGGACCTGATCGGACCCTCCATTCAGCCCTATGGAGCGGCGGATGTCAACAGTGACATTTCCGCTGACATCCGCCGATACTCCGATCCGGTCAGCCAATTCCAGACGGATGGTGGTCCAATATTCCAAGCGTCTGGCGAATCGGATCTGATGGAAATGGACAGGCGGTCCATTTTCATCCGATCTCCCCATAGAGGAGATGTCACCCGAGATCAACGGAGCGATCTCTGCTGAGCAAGCGGAGTCTGTCAAAATGCATCCCCCCCCCCCATGTGAAAGGGACCTAATTGATTAAAGACTCATGTTAACCATTCCTTGTTTCCATTTCCATGTTTATGAGGTTTATATCATCTGTCTTCAGAAGAACATGAACAAGGATGTAGAAACTGATATTATTAATAAGTTTCAAAGAACACTCTATTATTTGGTAACAGGCAACCATCAGACAATTTATCAAGTTGATAATCTAAGTAATAAAAGTTCCTTTGTTTCTTACACTGCCCAGCTGTCCTTAGTGTAGATTAACAATATGTTATCTTTTTGTAGCACTAAGCAGAATCCATTGAGAGTGCCGCCCCACTCGACACCATCTAAGCCCTGACTAAATACATCACATCAATTTCCTCACAAAAGCCTTCTTCTCAGGAAATTTGTTCTCTTTGTTCTTCTCAGGACCTCCTGCTCTCCAACTCCCTCATCACCTCCTCCCATGCTCCCCTCCAGGACTTTTCCAGAGCCTCTCCAATCCTATGGAACTCCTTACCCCAATCTGTCCAATTATCTCCTACTCTATTAGCTTTTAAACAATCCCTGAAAACCCTCCTCTTCAGAGGAGCCTACCCTACCCACACCTAACAACTGTATTTTCATTTTCTCCATCTGATCACCCCCCACAGTTATCACCTTTTGTTCTTCTTGACCCTCCCTTCTAGATAGTAAACTCTAACGAGCAGGGCCCTCTGATTCCTTCTGTATTGAATTGTATTGTAACTGTACTGTTTTGCCACGTACACACGGTCGGAATTCTTGTCGGAAAAAGCTCTGATGGTTTTCCCATCAGAATTCCGACGGAATTTCGCTCAAACTGTCTTGCCTACACACGGTCACACCAAATTCCGAAGGTCAATAACACCACGCCTTAAAAAACGTTCGACTGCACTATAAAAGGGAAGTTTAATGCTTCTGAGCATGCGTCGAATTGTTTCCGAGCATGCGTCGGAATTTTGCGTGTCGGAATTGCATACACACGATCAGAAAATCCGATAGAAAGGTTTTCCGTCGGAAAAATTAAGAACAGGTTCTCAATCCAAAGTCCGTCGGAAATTCCGACAGAAAAAGACCGATGGGCATACACACGGTCTGAAAATCCGATGAAAAGCTCCCATCGGACTGTTTCCATCGGAAATTCCGACCGTGTGTACGCTGCATTAGCCCCCATGTTGTAAAGCGCTGTGCAAACTGTTGGCGCTATGTATACCCTGTATAATAATTATAATAAATTGATGACTATTATACCTTAGGCAGTCCATAGACTATGCAATTGTCTTTCCTTCCACCACGGGTGGAAGGAAAAAAAATTGCCTGATTCCCCCATAAACACAGTTAGTGCTGATGGGGGAATCCTTCCCGTTCCCGCAGTGCTCTTGTGTTCTGCTGGCAAGGAGCCTTCCCCACCATCAGAATACAATGATCAGTGTTACTGGCTATACGATTAGCAGCACTAATCATTCAGGAAAAACCTGACACGTCGGTTGTACACAAGTTGATCGATAGTGACTGGTCTACATCCCGGGTGCCCATATGTAGCACTGACCCCCGAAGGAGCTGCTGGTTTGATTTGGGCTTACCGTTACCTCACTTGCTCGCTTCTCCGTCTTGGGGATCCCGTGGAAAGTGGCCCAAAGAAAGTTGAAACTGACACTGAATCCTCTTTTGGGTTATTTATTTAGAAAAAAAGACAAAGTCTCTTAATAAAGGGGTAGAGGGTTAGGGGTGAGTTCTGGTACTTAAATTGCAGGGTGAAGGTATTAGAAGAATCCAGAGAATAAAACTGTTCCAAAAACTGGATTCCACAACCCCCGGATAGACCTCTCTCACTAGGCCTAGCAGCCGGTGGGATGCTCAGTAAAGTCTCTGCCACAGACTTGTAAGTTACACTTGAGCGCCACCGAGGGATTTGGATGAATTTAAAGAACTGACATACGGTACCAGTTTCTTTCAGCCGATCCGGCGATACCGTATGAGTGTTGATCCAGGTTGCATCCTTCAACTAAGTCTCCAGAGAAACCAGCCTTGCGCACGGTTTTCTCCTGAAAGAGTCCTCCCCTGGGGTCCTTCAGTTGCTGGGCCTCTCCCTTCAGATGAGACGGCACCGGACCATCCCTGGATCAGTAGGCTCCGAAATTCACTCTGGCCTATCCCTTCAGTTGCGTTGCCTCGGGCCAGCCAGCCCCGAGACACAGGATGCATAGTTCCGCACCCCAGGCCAGGAGGGCCATGGGGCTGGGGCAGGAGGACCACCAGAACCAAAAAGACAGAAAATAAAATCCCTTGCCAACATGGCGTCGGCACCTTAAATACCACCCCCCAGAAAGCACAGCAGGAAAACACTCCCACTGGGCTGGTTCCGAGAGATAAGTGGCATTCAATGCATCCAGATAGACTGCGTTTCTACTCTTGCCGGCAGTGACAGCGACACCTGCGGTCAAGGAGAACCCAGTGCAACCCGGCTGGACTGGTACTGATACCAGAAATTTTGCGAAATTATCCTGAAGCCAAACTGTGGCTTCAGGCAACTTAATTTTTGAAAAACAATAACGCCTGCTCGTCGGGAGCCAGCGCTACACATACATGGATCAAAATCCATGTATTTTGCTTCAAAGACTAGCACACTAGAGGATGCTACAGAAGCAGCAGACAGAAATGACACTTATGCCCCGTACACACGGTCAGAACATTCCGACCACAAAATCCGTCTGATTTTTTCCGACGGATTTTGTCCGACACTGGTGTTGCATACACACGGTCGGACAAAGTTGTCGGAAAATCCGATCATTCTGAACGGGGTGACGTTCGTTGCGTACGACGGAACTACGTAGAGGCTAGTAGCCAATAGCTTTGGTCTTGTAATGTGATCTGAGCATGCGTGGCACTTTGTCCGTCGGAATTCGCTACACACGATCGGAAAAGGTCCAATAGGACTTTGTTGTCGGAAAATTTGAGAGCAGGAGATAAAACTTTTTCCGTCGGAAATTCCGACGGAAAAAGTCCAAAGGAGCCTACACACGGTCGGAATTTCCGACAACATGGTCCGATAGGACATTTTCCGTCGCAAAATCCGACCGTGTGTACGGGGCATTAGTGCTCTGGAATGAGACAAGTACACACTATAGAGGGATATGCTTTGTTCACTTTTATGGCTGAGGTTTGCAACCACTAACATTGTGCTCTCCTCATGGGGTTTTAAAAAAAAAAATGGTTACAAAGCGACAGTTGAGTCTCTTCTGGTGTAAGATGGCTTCTTTCATAATAATTTTTACAGTTTTGTAAGTGTAGGGTAGTGATCTGCAACATAATTTAAATTGCCACAAGATTTAAAAAGAGATTACGAAACATAACTGATTTGTGACATATTTTTATTTGCGTAATACCAGTGCGTATTGCAGAATAAGAATGTCATCAGCACCCTCCCATCTCCTTCCACACGGAAAATGATGAAGATCTTTTTATTTTAACTCTTCTGATGCAGAAAGAAGTGATAGCGCCTCCTCCCATATGTATGTTAACCGCTTCCCGACTGCCCACTGCATATATACGTCAGCAGAATGGCACGGGCAGGCAAAATCACGTACCTGTACGTGATCCTTTAAATGCCTGCCTGGTCGGGAGCTCCGTGACCCCGGCCGCTGGTGTCCCGCGATCGGGTCACGGAGCTGAAGAACGGGGAGAGGTATGTGTAAACAAACCTCTCCCCGCGCTTCCTACTCTGCCTGTCATTGATTGGCTGTTCCCGGTCATCGGGAAAGCCGATCAATGACGCCAGACGTCAGCCCCGCCCCTAATGTAAAAAACACAACACACGTCAGAGCCCATAACCCCTCCCCTCCCCCTAGTGGTTAACTCTTTCGCTACAACTGTCATTTATACAGGAATCAATGCATTTAAATAGCATTGATTGCTGTACAAATGACAATGGTCCCAAAAATGTGTCAAAAATGTCCGATGTGTCCGCCATAATGTCGCAGTCACAATAAAAATCGCTGATCGCCGCCATTACTAGTAAAAAAAAATATATTAATAAAAATGCTATAAAACTATCCCCTATTTTGTAAACGCTATAACTTTTGCACAAACCAATCAATAATCGCTAATTGCGATTTTTTTTTACCAAAAATATGTAGAAGAATACGTATCGGCCTAAACTGAGGAAAAAAATGTTTTTTTATATATTTTTTGGGGATATTTATTATTGCAAAAAGCAAAAAATATTGCATTGTTTTCAAAATTGTCGCTATATTTTTGTTTATAGCACAAAAAATAAAAACCGCAGGGGCGACCAAATACCACCAAAAGAAAGCTCTATTTGTGGGAAAAAAAATTGGGAGTCAGTTAAAGCGACGCAGTGCCGAATCGCAAAAAGGGGCCTGGTCCTTTGGCTGCCAATTGGTCCGGGGCTGAAGTGGTTAAAGAAGAATTCCAGGCATGGGTGTCTTATACTCGTATATAGTTATATTGGTCCAACCTGGACCAGTGTAACAATGCATATACCATGCTAACGCGTTTCTCCTGTAACAGCCTTCCTCATAGCTATGAGGAAGGCTGTTACAGCCAAAACACATTACCCTGTAATATTTGTGTTCTACTATGTAGCAAATAAATATTCATACAGTATTTCAACAGATGTTACCAAGTAGACGGCTGAATTTAATTCTATTCCTTAGCAGACCGAGTGTGAAAGTCCCCTTTCACACTTATACGACTTGTCCCACGATTTGGGACTGCAAAGTAGCATGACAAGTCGTTCCCCATGACAGCCATTCATATTAGTACGACTTCAAGTCGTTCCGACTTCAAAGTAGTCCCTGCACTACTTTGGTCCGATTTTGATGCCCCTTAGGCCCCTTTCACATTTGTGCGACTACAAAGTTGCGCGATTTTACCGCAATTTTGCCGCGATTTCAAGAAATGCCTGTGTAAAGTGTGAAAGGGGCCTTACACAGGCATTCCTTGAAATCGCTGCAAAATCGCGGCAAAAATCGTGGCGAAGTCGCACAAGTGTGAAAGGGGCCTCTACCAATGCACCGGCTTAACCACTGGAGCTGAATCCTGCAGTGGAGTGAGGGTAAAGTACCATTTTCTTATGTATATACCATACCACACCGTTACTTCCGTGATATCCACTTGGTTCCGTTTTCTGCTCCCAGTGGTTGCACTTCCATAGCTCCCAACTGTCCCAGATTTGGAGGGACTGCCCCTGATTTGGAGCAATGTCCCTCTGTCCCTCTTTCCTCCTCATTTGTCCCTCATTTTGGTCTGATCTATATAGTTGTATATAAAATGCACTTTTTACCTTTCATCCAAATTCTAGATTGCTGTATCTGTAAATTTTAAAAGCCAATATAAAGGAATAGTAGTGGTAAAAAAAAAAAAGCTCTTGTAGATTTATTAAACCTTTTTTTTTTTTTTTTTGGTTAATTCACCTTTAAGGGGGTGTGGCAGGGGGTCGTGTCCTATGCCTACATATGTTTGCTAGTAGGTGTCCCTCATTCCCATCTCAAAATGTTGGGAGGTATGCACTTCTACTTACTCAACACAGGAGGTTGGCCACCACGGGCGCCATTCGGAGAAGGCTTTGCATTTTCTGAATGAATTCAAAGCATTCTTAGATTGGATGAGGTGGAGAGTGTGACATCAGGAAGCCCCGATTGGCCAGGGAGTCTTAGGACTCTCTGGCCAATCGTGTCTCAGGACACACTAACTGTTCCTGTGTGGCCAGGAGGAGAATGTCTCTGTACTCACCGGAGAATCGGTCAGAGCGGCCCCGGCTCTTCCTTCCCCCTGCCTCCATAAGGTAAGGCATCGTCACTGTTCGTCTCTCATAGGGGGATCTTGGGTGTTCGCCGCTGTCCGTCTCCCGCTGGGGGGTGTTAGTTTATGTCACCCCCCCCAAAAAAATTTGAGTACCAGTAGCCACTGGTTCTAGATACTTCCCATTAATGGTTTTCTAATTGAGAACACATGGTCAAAACCCCATTGCCATAAACAGAAAGGTGGAAACGAGGAGACCAGATGTCCGCTCAACACCTTCTTCATAGAAGAGCAGAAGAGGAGAAATCATGTGATGAATGCTGAAAGTCAATAAGCTTATACAAAGCACACAAATATTTGCGGATACATCTTCTTAGCCGCATCTTCTCTACCAAAACATAACAAATCGATTTGGGTAAATTGGCCGCCTTGACTTGTCTCAAGCCCTAAAGTGAGGCCATCCTTGAATGACTCTGTAGAGGCTGTTTCCTGGGCAGCTCGTTGGGTTTACATTTCGGTGCCCTTTAAGGACATAATTGCTTTGGATAAAATTTCTAGGCACTCCACAAGCGATCAGTTGTCTGGCGGCATTCAGGGCTGCACTGTTGGGGGCACGATCTGCAGTTTGGAGACAAAAGTAGTGAAGGGTGGTTACATTTACCTGGTGATTTGGTGGAGGAAATAATAAATACACAGCTAGAGGACTCTTTTTCTTTGTAGGCAGGGCCGCTGATAGAAATCATGGGGCCCCATCCAGCCTACCTGACGGAGCCCCCTTCGGCTCCCCCCTGGTCCTGTCCCTGGTCCCACCTTCAGCCCCACCCCTTGCCCCCCCTAGACCCCGCCCTGAAACAAAGTGCAGGTTTGTCTACAATTTTTCTCATCCATGCTGCCAATGCCGTAATGTGCTGCAGACAGTGCCACCTAATGCATGTGCTGCCTGCAGAGACAGTGTCACCCATGCTGCCAATGACATTATTCCATTGGCGGCAGGGGGGGGCACTGTCTGCAGCACGATATGGCATTGGCGGCATGAGTGGCACTGTCAGCAGGTAGCGCATGAGTTATGGCATTAGTGTCATGGGTGGCACTGTTTGCAATTGCCTGGGCGTCGGATGGATGATGGCTGGAGGATTTATTTTTTACATTAATTAGCTATCTGTTCAGGTTGCCGGGCCCGGTACAACAGGGCCAGTTGTACTGGCCTATCAGTGGCCCTGTATGTAGGCGCTCAGCATACGTACTCATATCTGTGTAGGAATTCTTGAGCAGCATCATTCTACAACTTGTAGCAATGTTTTGGGTTGTCCAGAGATACACGCTATTCTATTGAATCTTGAGAGGAACTTTGCATCCCATCCCAACTCAACTGAAAAAAATCATCTAAAGCTGGGTATACACTAGTAGAATTTTTCATTTTTTATTTTCATTCGATTATCTAATTTTTAGTGGGGTCAAATGAATACTCATTTTTGACCAAGGTGACGAAAAAAATTCGAAGGTGCAGAATGGAATTTATTTCTCAAATGGACTAATTTCTAGCAGTGAATGTGGTTTTCATTCAAGAAAGTCCATTTGTTTCCAAAATCAAATGTAAGGTAAGTTCAACTAAATTTTGAAGAAATTTCAAATGACATTCATCAGGTCATAGAATTTACTGAGAATTGTCATACGAATGTTCGTACAATCAAAATATTCTGGTGTATGGCCAGCTCTAGTCAGATATACCCTATATCAGTGATGGCGAACCTTGGCACTCCAGAGTTTTTGGAACTACATTTCCCATAATGCTCATGCACTCCACAGTGTAGTTGAGCATCATGGGAAATGTAGTTCCAAAACATCTGGGGTGCCAAGGTTTGCCATCACTGATATAGGGTATATTTGACTAGAGCTGGCCATACACCAGAATATTTTGATTGTGCCATCACTGCCCTATATAAGTATTGGGACACCTGCCTTTACATGCACATTTACTTTAACGGCATTCCAGTTTTAAGTTGGCCATACACTATACGAAAAATTGGCCGAAAAATCGGTCATTAGACCATTTGTTTTGATTTTTCGGCCAGTTAATGGACACAAAATGTGATAATCGTTTGGACGTTTTTGACCCGAAAAAACGAAGGACAAGGTTGGAATTTTTCTGTCGAACGAACGATAAATTGAAAGGTTAATGTGTTTCCCGTCTGACCTGTCTGCACTAGGTATATGTAAAAAAACGAATATAATTTTTTTTTTATGGTCACTGAACGATTTATCGGCCATTATATGATGGCACCATCGTTTGCGCTCGCGGCCGAACGTTCGTTTTTTGAAATTGGATGAGAATTTGGATTAATTTGATATACTGAACGCAAATTTATCTTACTATTGTGCAAGCATGGGTCATGCCTATACAAATCCTTTAAGTTATTATAGCTTGCCCCTTCTTACTTTGGTCTTCTTACAATACCCCCACTATCACTTAGGCCCCTTTCACACATGCGGACCGTTCGTCCGTTTTTTCATACGTCCGTTTACGGATGAAAACGGACATCAATGCTTGTCTATGGGATAGCGGACATAAACGGATAAAAAACGGATGAAAAACGGACGTAATCGGACAAAAAACGGACGTAAACGGACGAAAAACGGAAATGAAAATGGATGAAAACTGATGTTTACTGACAACAACTGATGATAAAAAAACGTGACTGAACTGATCTAATGTACGGTCCGCATGTGTGAAAGGGGCCTTACTGGTGAAGGATCCTATGAAGCTGATTCCAATGGAGTTGTGGTTATAGGATCTGGCATGAGCTCCAAGAGTTGTCCAACCACGACCTTCATATACTCTTCCATCTTCTCCAACAAGGAAGCTGTGCATGAAATATTGAAGGATTTCCTGTTATCAAATGATTACTCCACAAATAATAGTCCCCGGCAGCTTTTTCTCACCTGTCTACCATTGTGAAACAAAAGCTAACGGCTTAAAATGAACCTGTGTAACAGGTAAAGGCAATTCTCAGCCACTTTACAGTATTAACCTGAAAAACTTAAATCTTTCCCTTACAAAGTTACTTAAACTGGAAGTCCAGACACAACATTTTAAACTACATTTTTCACCCAAAAGGGGAAGCTCTGCTTATTTGCCTCTTCCCACCCCACATTTGGCACCTTTTGGTTGGGAGGGGGGGAGCAGGTACCTGGTTTTGACAGGTACCCGCTCCCACTTCTGGCTGATCTCACTGTGGTGAAGTCACCAGGAAGTTTGCCCGGCTCCTCCTCCTTCCCCCACTGCCAGGCCATTCACAAGGCACAGCGTGCTTCACGCATGTACAGTAGGGAACTTCGGTTTCCCTTAGTGGAGATGGCGGTGGCAGCGTCCAAGAGCCGATTGATTCATGGACAGGTGAGTGTCCTAATAATAAAAGTCAGCAGCTACAAATACTTTAATTAAAAAATTTTCTGAAGGAGCCTGGAGTTTCTCATTAGGTGAGGAAAAGCTGAGACAAGTGCCAAGGTTTTATTGCTTACAGTTAAATGAAAGAGCCAAACAAACATCCAAGAGTCCAAGTTATTTAATGATAAAATTGATTCATAGCAGAAAAAATCCAATGCGTTTTAGGGGCCAAATGAACATGCCCTTTCATCAAGGCTTAGGGATTTTAACTGAAAGTAAGTAGATGCCAAATAGGTCTGCACTGTATTCACTAACGTTGGCTTAACCTGCCCTCCTGAAACTGTTCCAAGCAATACATCGCGGTTAGGTTGATTCACTAAAACTGGAGAGTGCAAAATATGGTGCAATTGTGCATAGAAACCAATCAGCTTCCAGGTTTTATTGTCAAAGCCTAACTGAACAAGCTGAATTTAGAAGCTGATTGGCTACCATGCACAGCTGTACCAGATTTTGCACTCTCCAGTTTTAGTAAATCAAACCCGATGCAAATCTATTTGGTATCTGCTTGTAGGCAGGTTGCCTACAGAAGTGTTGGTTTTAGTTAGTGGCTGGCTCAGGCTGGAGGGGGGGGGGGGGTTAATGTGTGTGCTGCTGTTCCCGGGCTTTGTGGATCCAGCCTACCCACCGGTGATATAAATAGGGATGAGACCTGGGTTCGAGGCTCTTGTCCGATAGCACCAAACAGGACATGCTGTGACTGCTGTGGAGGAGGACTGCTGCGCCTTGCAGTCTTGGCGATCAGCCAAGACTTGGAGAATGCCAGCAATGGACTACTACCATTTGGAGATATATTTAAACAGAATTTGTCCTTAAAGGACACTGAGGAAATTAAATATTTTAGCCCCCCAGGCTAACCACAAATTTAGAGGTGTGGACCTAGTATTTAAAATAGACCAAAAAAAATACCTAGGAATAAAGTTCCAGAGAGTGATAATAAGGTCCATGCGTTGTGACTTTGTACAAAAATTCTTTATTAATAATTATAGTATTTAACAATCAAACTCAGTATCAAAAAAGCACCCCAGATTTTTTACGGGCGTTCTCCACCAACCCACAAAATTAGAAGGATTGACAACCTTGTCAATAACATTTAAGACCAACACTTTATAGACATGCCCCATCTTAGATATAGCATTCACCCAATGGGATCCTCCTGGTAGAGGACTGTGAATGAGTGACGTGGCTGGCGGGGAGGTTGGCCGCTTTTTTTTTATTGTGACAGCTAGCGGGGGGGATCCCTGCTAGCTGTCAGAGTAGGGGACCGGGGGGGGGGGTGGGCGGGAGAACTGGTCTGTGTGTAATATGTTTGATGTTACACCCTGCATGCATATGGTTGTAATATGTAACATGTTACGAACAGTGATCTTATCCTTGAATGGGGACAGCGATAGCAAAAAGAAATTGGACAGGGGTTGTAACTTATCCATGCTCTACTAAAATTAAAAAAGAAATTTTTTAAAATATCTCAGAGGGTTTTTAATCTACTTAGCCAATACAAACATAAAACCAACTCTACATTTTACTGCTTATGTCAAAAGATCTCAGTACAACACCCAGCTATCACCGGATATAACTTGAAACTTCTGTCAGATCTTTATAGTAACAGAGGCCGCTTACCGGATCAGGTGGATCTCAAATTATTGTTCTCTATAATTTGAGATCCACCTGATACGGTAAGCTGCCTTTTTTACTATAAAGATCCAACAGAAGTTTCAAGTTATGTCCGGATTGTTTAATATTACTAATACTATTGAAGCACCATATGGACTTGAATACACACAGTATTTAAATTGTATCATTTTTTTTGTGTTTTTGGTTGTGCAATTTGATTTCTTTCCACAAATTTATGAGCTGAATATTCAGGCTATTTAAGTTGCAGCACCTGACACACTGCTATATACACAATTTTAGTTTTTTTTTGCACCTTAAATCACACAATTTATTACTGATTTATTCAGTAATTTTTTCATACATTCCTTTCACTATTTTCTTTATATATTAATGTTTATTTCAAGATTTGGGGAAGCGCAGATTTTCTACTTTATACCACCCTGCTATCACCATCTAATATAATTAATCCGCATTTCCTTTTTTTCTTACTTGTATCCGATGTCACACCATTTTTGGGTGTTCATGTGATAGTTCTGTATGTTCCGGACTTGCGCGCTGCACGTAGCTTGTGAGTTACAGAAAGCTCCTTCAGTATGGTGGATGATGGCGTTCGGTACTGGAGTGGACAGTCTGGACCTGCATGTGGGGCTCCTGCCTCCCCATTGTGATCGGCTTACAATAGTTGGACAGACTGCAAATAATAAGAATGGATATTAAAAATTAAATGATCAAAGAACCTATGGAAGCACAGGATAATAGGCAATGACGCCAACGTTCCCTCACTGGAGCCTGGTCTTATGCCTTCCACCCAAATCCACAACAAAGACTAAGCCCCAGAAATGCCCCGCAACATCACAGGGCACACCGGGAAGATTGAAAGGATTTGTTTCATCCTGCCATACCTGTTTCAGTGCATATTGTTAGTTAAAAGTGTCTAAAGTTCCGTTCTAACTTTTCCTGCATGTTTTGACTTAGCCCTTTCTACAGGCCCCCCTCTATGTAAAGACAAGTCAGATAACCCTTACCACTATTACTTGTCCATTTAGGTTACCCGGTACAAGTCACTGTGGTCTGCACCCTGACCAACTGCTTGCAAGCCGCCCTCCATACAGGGCCGTCTTTAAGGCAGGGCAAATGGGGCAGCTGCCCTGGGCTCTGTCATTGTTGTGGGGCCCAAAGCAGCTGCCTTATACTTACCAACTATCCCAGTTTAAATTCCCTTGTCCCTTGAAGTTTTAGTCCTGTGCCGATATCTCAGTGTGAAGTGCTGGTACTAATGCTGCCCAGCTCTGCCCTATTGTTGTGTACAGATGACCCACCTGCAGACCCTGTGCTTACATGTAAATAACTGGCATTCATATGTAAATAGCGGCAGCATTACTAAGTAAATAGCTGCGGCCGGCAGCATTGATATGTGAATATGTAGATCATGCTCCCCTGCAGTGAGGAGATGATTTGCTGTAACCTCTAGCAACCAATCAGTGAGCAGTATTACTGTACAGTAATCTCTAGCAACCAATTAACAAGCAGAAATCATTTGCAGTAATGATATGCTGTAAACGCTGGCAACCAATCGCAATTGCTGCCTGATCTGATACAGTGAACTAATTTCAAGTCTAGCTGCTATTTATTGTATGTCTCAGAGTAGGTGGAGAGTGAAATTGCATGGGGGGGGGGGGGGCAAGAACATTTTTGCCCAGGGTCTAATCAATATTAAAGACGGCCCTGCCTCCATAGCATCCCTACTAGACAGCTCCCTTTTATCCTCTCTCACCATGCCCATGCAGCTCCTTTCTATACACTGGTCTGGACATCCAGTAAGTTCCCCGAAAGCATTCCCCATTGTCTGCTTATCTTCAAGAACTGCCCAGGCCTTCTCGTGCACATCAATGGAAGCAGACGGCTTTCCCTGCTTCTCCTCCAGGCCAATCCGGGTGCTTCTCCTTCCAGCCAATCCGGTCTTAAGACTTGCCTCCTGATTGGCTGGGAGCAGAAGCAGGAAGACAATAGCGATTGTTGATTCGCTACTGTCACACAAGTGGGTGGGCTCGGGGCGCAGTGCTCTGTGCCCAAGCCCAAACTTTTGAAGACGGTTAGAGCCTTCTAAAAAAAATCTAATTGAAATCCATGCGTCCGGCGCCCCACATAGAGATTAGGGGCCGGCCGCATGGAGATTAGGAGGGTGGTGCCCCTGCGCTGTCACTCACCATGGCAGAAAAGGTTTATCTGTCACATTTTTTATGCCAAAGCTATCTACATAATACACTGGTTGCAGTGATACTATATCACAGCAACCAGTATCTTACTTTCCTTTTGGGGTACAAAGGTTGACCATATGTCTTTCTTAGTGGAGCTCATGTCTGGCATTTCATGTCTCTCTGATATCTCTAATGTTATTGATCGAAAAAGGTGAGAAATGAGAGCCTGGAGACAAGTTGGCCATTTGTACCGGGTCTAAAATATAATAAGAAGGGAAATGACTGATCACTTACGTTGAGCATGTATAGTAGTGCAGAGCACCGCCAGAAGGATGAGCCAACGGGTCATGGTGACACCAAGACACAGAGTCAGAAAACCCTGTAAGGGGAAAGGGCCATTATCAATAAATTCAAACCCCTATACAACAAGATGAACACATACAAACTAACAACTTTGGTATTTACAGTGAAACAATGGTTCCAGTTTCTATGGCTGGCCATACATTACACAATTTTCTTGTACAATTTTCCATCTAATGTGAGGTCAAACCTAAACATTTTCAATGTGTATGCAATCAGGCAGGCCCTTGCACTACATATGGAAGGGAGAAAACTGCACTTGGAGCAAAGGGGAAAATATATAGATTCTAAATAAACAACCATATATTAAAAAAGACCCTAAAAAGAAAAAGAGCTGCAACTTATTGTGGGATATACACAAAAATAAGCAATAAAAAAGAAAAGTTGCGCTGGTATAAACTAAGTGCTATTACCCAGTGATTTAGCATTCAAGTGAAAAAAAATAGATATTAGTTCAAAAGTGACATACACAAAGTAAGAAATTGTGTTAAGTGGAATTAAACAGTGAGTATATTAATCCCAAATTGCTTTCATTTGGGATTATTATACTCACTGTTTAATTCCACTTAACACAATGAACCGTACAAATTTTGAATCATGTATGGCCAGCTGAAGGCTGTAGTCGAATTTTGCTGGTAATATTTCATTTTAAGAACATTTGTTCAATTTTTCGAATCGATGTCCTAACAGTGAATGTGTTTTTTCATTCAGAAAAGTCCATGCATTCCAAAATCAAACACATTATTAAAAGCAAACAAAATTTTGAACAAAATTTGTCAATTGTACTGAGAATTTTCGGACTAATGTTTGTATATGTTTGAAAATCTGTTGTATGAAGAGTTTTATATTGTAACATGTGAGGTCAGATTACGGAGACATGTGCAATTAGTTTCCTACGAATGGGAAATTCGTACGAATCCGAAATACAAATTTTTATGCATACGAATTCCGTACGAAATACAGAATTTCGTTAGGAATTTCGGATCCAAATTAACAGAAACGTGACTAGTGTTTATGCATAAGAATTCTGTACGAAATACGAAATTTCTTTTACGAAATACGAAATTTCGTAAATGAATTTCCGTTTTAAATTAACAGAAAGTATCAGAAACGTGACTGGTGTTAATATGCATAAGAATTCTGTACAAAATACGAAATTTCGTTTACAAAATACGAAATTTCGTAAACGAATTTCTGTTCCAAATTAACAGAAAGTATCAGAAACGTGACTGGTGTTAATAATGCATAAGAATTCTGTACGAAATACGAAATTTCGTTTACAAAATACGAAATTTCGTAAACGAATTTCCGTTCCAAATTAACAGAAAGTATCAGAAACGTGACTGGTGTTAATAATGCATAAGAATTCTGTACGAAATACGAAATTTCGTTTACAAAATACGAAATTTCGTAAACGAATTTCCGTTTTAAATTAACAGAATGTATCAGAAACGTGACTGGTGTTAATATGCAGAAGAATTCTGTAGGAAATACGAAATTTCGTTTACGAATTTCCGATCCAAATTAACAGAAACGTATAAATTTACGATTCGTACGAAATTCGTATTTCGGACGAATCCGAACAAAATTTCGTATACGAATTACGATTTTTTTTTAATACAAATGGAACGAAACAAAATTTTTGGACGGCGCCCATGTCTAGAAATTATAATCTCATTAGATGAACATCTACAGAAAGTAGAAGGAAAATTATGATGGCATTGAAACTTTACCATCACTACTCGTAAATCCTCAAGACACAATTTTATGGTTATTAATGTTTAAAACCCTTTAGATTTTGAGGGATAGAAAGTTCAACAAAAAATTAAAATGAATGAATAAAACCATAAAGCCATCATTTATATACAGTAGTAGGTGTCTAAAGCCCCATACACACGCGCGGATTATCCGAGGACCAGGTCCGTCGGACCATGTCCGTCATACTTTGTCTGATGTTGGTTTTGCGTACACACGGTCGGACAAAGTTGTCGGAAAATCCGATCATTCTGAACGTGGTGACGTTTGTTGCCTACGACGGGACTACGTAGAGGCTAGTAGCCAATAGCTTTGGTCTTGTAATGTGATCTGAGCATGCGTAGCACTTTGTCCGGTCGGACAACCGTACACACGATCGGATTTGGTGTGATCGGACCGTGTTGTCGGAAAATCTATCCAGCAGGAGATAGGACTTTGTCCGTCGGACAATCCGACGTACACTGTCCGATGGTGCATACACACGGTCTGATTTTTCAACAACATTGTCCGATCGGACAGAATCCATGCAAAAATCCGACCGTGTGTATGGGGCTTTAGGAAGCTGCAATGCTCTGCAAGGGTTTGTAAATGTAAAGATAATCTGCAAGATTTACCTCTGTGTCACTTACCTCTCCTGGAATTCTCAGACAGCTCTGCTTCCTCCTCTCCTTCCCTTTATATGGTTGTCTGGCAGGGGCTGGCTACTACATGATTACTGGAAGAAATGATGTAACAGCAACTAGTTTCTACATGTGGGAATGGCCATTGAATTTTACTTGGCTGGGTCTGGTTATAGTCATTTTGAAAAGGTCCATTTACTTGTGCGTTATGTTTTAAATTAATGTGTGTTGCATTAATGCATCCCATTCCAAATGAATGGGTTATAAATGCACCCTAAGATGCCTAAAAATGCAAATAGCCCTTTTTTTTAAAAAGCAGTACATCACAACACACACGTTACAGTGCAGATGTGTTGCCGTGGTGCACTGGGATGCCATTCAAAATAAATATCACCCCAATGCAGAAATGTATGTTACATGTGTTAACATGCTTCATGGTAATAAGCATGGTGATGCAAGCGTTACCTCAAAGTGGGAAGATTATGGGCCCTTAATGTCAACAATATACAGGCATACTGTATAGAACATACTGCTTTGTCTTTTTACACTCACAAGGCCACGTCATAGAACAGAATGTATTGTGTAACTGCAATGTAATCTACGGGTCTAATGATGCAGAGGACCTGGCTGTACTGTTTGTCAGGAGTGCTGTACAGAATTAAAAACCCTTTGATAGGCAAAAAGATAACAGAGAAATACACCTAGAGCCAACCATCAATGTTTCAGTGTAGTGTCTTAATCACACTATGTAGTTGTTGGTAAATTTGAGAGACATAGTACACAGATTGTGCAACCAGATTTTAAAATGCATGAACAGTTTTGATGGCCAATTTTTCGAACATCTCTTGCATCAGGTGAGGATCTGGTCATGTTGATCGAACATCTCCTGCATCAGGTAAGGAGTAAGGATATGATACTGTGGATCAAACATCTCCTGCATTGGGTGAGGATGTGAACATATGGATCAAGCATCCCCTGCATCAGGTAAGGATATGATACTATGGATCAAGCATCCCCTGCATCAGGTAAGGATATGATACTATGGATCAAGCATCCCCTGCATCAGGTAAGGATATGATACTATGGATCAAGCATCCCCTGCATCAGGTGAGGATCTGATAGTGTGCATCAAACATCTCCTACACTGGGTGAAGATCTCTATTCCTAAAAAAATATTTTTATAACAGAAGAGGGGCAAAAGAAGAGACTTGGATTCATTTTGTGAAATGAAGATTTGTGACACGGTCAAGGGTCAGGCTCGGAGACCAGTAGCTATAGCAATAGAAGAGCTGCCACTGACCAGCTGGGTAGGTACACAAGCAGATCACCCTGGCATATTATGCGGGGTCACCCGAGGTACAGGGTCTAAGTACTAACCAGTATTCACCATAGCTCCTGATGACAGAGATGGGTTTTGCTGTTTGTTAGTACCAGGTCGCAGTCCTCAGGATTGCCCCACCAGGAGGTGAGTAAGCCGGGGTCCAGTAGCAGGTAGTGATCCAGCAGAAGTGTAGTCAGTTAAAAAGCCAAAGGTCAGTAACAAGTGGTTATGGGTCGGGATCAAGCAGACGCATAGTCGAGGAACAAGCCAAAGGTTGGGAATGAGCAGTAGCAAAGATACGGACGGCAACAGGAGTCCCAAGAGTGAGATATTGGCCGGAGAGAGTACAATAATCTGGCAAACAGGAAGTTCGTCCCATGAGCAGCTTCCTGGCTGATGAATGCAAATGTTCCTCCAGTATTTTTTGATAACATACTGCTTTCATCTTGCCATCAATTTTGACCAAATTATCTGTGCCTTTGTAGGCATCAGTGATCCACCTCCGTGTTTCACAGTAGGGATGGTGGACCTTTCATCATAGGCCTTGTTGACTCCTCTCCAAATGTAGCGTTTATGGTTGTGTCCAAAAAGCTCTATTTTGGTCTCATCACTCCAAATGACTTAATGGCAGAAGGTTTGAGTCTTGTCTCTGTGCTGGTTGGCGTATTGTAAGGGGGATACTTTGTGGCATTTGCGTAGTAATGTCTTTTCTTCTGGTGACTCGACCATGCAGTCCATCTTTCTTCAAGTGCCTCCTTATTGTGCATCTTGAAACAGCCACACCACATGTTTTCAGAGAGTCCTGTATTTCACCTGAAGTTATTTGTGGTGTTTTTCTTTACATCCCAAACAATGTTCCTGGCAGTTGTGGCTGAAATTTTAGTTGGTCTACCTGACCGTGGTTTGGTTTCAACAGAACCCCTCATTTTCCACTTCTTGATTAGAGTTTGAACACTGCTGATTGGCATTCTCAATTCCTTGGATAGTTTTGTATATCTCTTTCCTGTTTTATACAGTTCAACTACCTTTTCCCACAGATACTTTGACAATTCTTTTGCTTCCCCCATGACTCCGAATCCAGAAAGCTCAGTGCAGCACTGGATGAAAGATGCAAGGGTCTGTCAGGAGTCCAGAAACTCATTGACCTTTTATACACACTAATTACAAGCAAACAGATCACAGGTGAGGATGTTTACCTTTTAAAAGCCATTCAAACCCCTTTGTGTCAACTTGTGTGCATGTTATCAGGCCGAAATCACCGGGGTGTGTAAACTTTTGATCAGGGTCATTTGGGTAGTTTCTGTTGTGATTATGATTTAAAAAGAGTAAACATAGTTGATTGATAATAAATGGCTTCAGCCAAACACTAACCATGAGTGAGAGAAAAGTTTTTTGTGTTATCATTCATATTCCCTGAAAAATGGCCAAGAAATCATAAATTCTGCCAGGGTAAGTAAACTTATGAGCATAACTGTATGTACCGTATTTTTCGCTACATAAGACGCACTTTTCCCAACCAAAAAATGGGGGGGGGATGTCTCTGCTTCTTATGGAGAGAATGCTGACCAGGCAGCGCCCTATTTATCCCCCCCCCCCATTGCCACCGTCATGTTACAATACCAGGCTGGCAGTGGCACGGCCATCTCCTGTGAGCGCCGGGCGATCTCCCGCTGGGCCAGTCACTCGGCCACTCGGGCTGCTATGTCTTCTGAGTGACAGGCGGAAAGGATGCATACAGGAATGTCAGTCTGTGTGAGGTGGAGGCTGAATTTCATGGCACTGATCAGGCTGCATTTTGTGGGTACAGGTCAGGCTGCGTTTTATGGACACAGGACAGTCTGCATTCCATGGGCACTGGTCAGGCTGCATTTAATTGGCACTGGTCAGGCTGTTTTTAGTACACTGGTAAATGTTTTAGTACACTATTTATTTATTTCACTATTATTTATACTATATGGAGCTAAAAGTATAGTATATAGCAGAATGCCCACAGCCTGGCCAAAATTCTAAATTACAGGGAACCTGTACTGATTGAAACAGTATAGTGGCTTTCTGACCTCCTTCTGAACATGCTAGTTGCTTTGCTATCTTATGCCCCGTACACACAATAGGATTTTCCGACAGAAAATGTTCGATGTGAGCTTGTTATTTGAAATTCCGAGTGTAGGCTCCATCGGACATTTTCCATCGGAATTTTCGTCACACAAAATTTGAGATCTGGATCTCATATTTTCCGACAACAAAATCCATTGTCGTAAATTCAGATCGTGTGTACACAATCCCGACGCATCAAAGTTCCAGCATGCTCGGAATCAAGCAGAAGAGCCGCACTGGCTATTGAACTTAATTTTTCTCGGCTCGTCGTACGTGTTGTACGTCACCGCGTTCTTGGCGATTGGAATTTCCGACAAGATTTGTGTGACCGTGTGTATGCAAGACAAGTTTGAGCCAACATCCGTCGCGGAAAAAAAACATGGATTTTGTTGTCGGAAAATCCTATCGTGTGTACAGGGCATTACAGTGCCTGTGATTTCAGCCATCTGTGAGGCCCCTTTCACACTGGGGCGGGGAGCCGCGGCGACGGTAAAGCAGCGCTATATTTAGCGCTGCTTTACCGTCGTTTTAGCCGCGGTATTCCCCCGCGAGCGGCCAAAAAAGGGTTAAAGGGCAAAAAAGGGTATTGCCGCGGTATTACCGCGGTGTCCCATTAAAGTCAATGGGTAGGAGCGGTATAGGAGCGGTGAATGCACCGATCCTATACTGCTCCAAAGATGCTGCTAGCAGGACTTTTTTGACTGTCCTGCTAGCGCACCGATCCAGTGTGAAAGCCCGCCGGATTTCACACTGGAGTGAATGGGGCCAGATTTTTCCAGGCGGTGTACAGGCGCTATTTTTAGCGCTGTACCGCCTGAAAAACGCCCCAGTGTGAAAGGGGCCTGACTCAGCAACCTGGAGCAAGTATTCCCTAAGCTAAGACTTGATCAGCATACTTGCTTCAGGCAAGTGGCCCAGATAGTACTAAATCCATTAGATCAGCATAATAGCTGAGTAAAAGCTTTCATAGAACTTGAACTAAAAAATGGATAACTCTAGCACAGGATCCCTCGTTGTATCAGACTTGCCCAGCGGCACGTAGGGCACCCACAAATAAGTCAGTTGCACAACAGAACTCTGATTTCTACAGTTTGGCACAAGACTAGTGGGAGTTATTTACACAACAGATCTCATTCACCAGTATCACCAGTAATTTCACAAGAAGCGTGGTGGGATAAGTACACGTGATCGGACAATCCAGGAAACCACAAGAGATGTTATGACAACAGACAGTTATTACATTCTCTGCAGCTTTTTTTTAAGTATCTGCGTAGCCAACACTTCTTATTTCAGTTTTGGATAGAGAAACTCCACTCCACTCCGCATTGGTGGCTGGTGCTCAATAATGTGGGGTGGGGTCAGAACTTGCACTACAGCGAAATTTGCACTACATCCTCTCCCGGCCCACCCTTTTTTGAAGCCAATTAGAGCCTCAGGCTCAAATCATATGCTTAAAAAAACCTCATTGAAATCCATGCGTCCGGCGTCCTGCATGGAGATTAGGGGCCAGGTGCATTGATTAGAGGGGTGGTGCCCCTGCACCCCTAATGAGCGGAAAACACTGCCCACTAAGTAGATTCACCTTATCTATTTATTGTGGGGCTAGCCTAAGTCATCTCTAGAGCTTTTGCTGAGTCTCTAGCACATTGTTGATCAGACGTGTAGAGACAACTATGATTATTAGAGTGCAGTATACCAGTTACTTTATGTACAGATGATATGCTTGATGTTAGTGCAGGATGTGCCCTCTTACAATGTGAGTGTTTTATAGAATATTGGTTGAAAGTTTTATAATTAAATGTGATTAGGTTATGAGGCGTTTTTGTTTCATTCGAGCTATGTATGACCGAGGATGCAAGAACATAGACAAGTACCAGTTAACCATTATATATTGGAAACCTTGGTTTATCTGGTGTTACAAAATATGAGAAGCCTTGGTTTATCTGGTGTGAAATATAAAAAGCCTTGGTTTATCTGGTGTGAAATATCGGAGGCCTTGGTTTATCTGGTATGAAATATCGGAGGCCTTGGTTTATCTGGTGTGAAATATCGGAGGCCTTGGTTTATCTGGTATGAAATATCGGAGGCCTTGGTTTATCTGGTGTGAAATATCGGAGGCCTTGGTTTATCTGGTGTGAAATATCGGAGGCCTTGGTTTATCTGGTGTGAAATATCGGAGGCCTTGGTTTATCTGGTATGAAATATCGGAGGCCTTGGTTTATCTGGTGTGAAATATCGGAGGCCTTGGTTCATCTGGTATGAAATATCGGAGGCCTTGGTTTATCTGGTATGAAATATCGGAGGCCTTGGTTTATCTGGTGTGAAATATCGAAAGCCTTGGTTTATCTGGTGTGAAATATCGGATGCCTTGGTTTATCTGGTATGAAATATCGGAGGCCTTGGTTCATCTGGTATGAAATATCGGAGGCCTTGGTTTATCTGGTATGAAATATCGGAGGCCTTGGTTTATCTGGTGTGAAATATCGGAGGCCTTGGTTTATCTGGTGTGAAATATCGGAGGCCTTGGTTTATCTGGTGTGAAATATCGGAGGCCTTGGTTTATCTGGTATGAAATATCGGAGGCCTTGGTTTATCTGGTGTGAAATATCGGAGGCCTTGGTTTATCTGGTGTGAAATATCAGAGGCCTTGGTTTATCTGGGCTGAAATATTAGAAACCTTCATTTATCTGATGTAAAATATCAGAAGCCTTGGTGTCATGCTTACACCTAGTTTAGATGGTCAGACACTTTAGATGGCTTCTGTGTTCTTCACCTATAGCAGCCCCCTACTGGTACTCAGTTATTATTATTATACAGGATTTATATAGCGCCAACAGTTTGCACAGCGCTTAACAAAATAAAGGCAGATATTACAGTTACATTACAATTTGGTACAAGAGGAAACAGAGGGCCCTGCTCATTAGAGCTTACAATCAAAGGGAGGGCCAATTGATAGAAGGATAGGCTTATTTAAAGAGAAGGGATTTCAGGGATCGTCTAAAGATGGATAGATTGGGGGACAGTCGGACAGATTTGGGTAGGGAGTCCCAAAGAATGGGAGAAGCTCTGGAGAAGTCCTGGAAGCGAACATAGGATGAAGTGACCAGAAAGCTAGAGAGCAGGAGGTCTTGGGAGGACTGAAGAGAGCGCGTTGGTTGGTATTTTGAGACTAGGTTAGTGATGTAGCTGGGGGCAGAATTGTGGATGGCTTTGTAAATTATTGTTAGTACTTTGAATTTTATTCGTTGGGTGAGTGGAAGCCAGTGCAGTTGCCCCCAGGTCTTATACACAATGCTATAGTGCCTGGCCACCATGCCACGGAAATGAGCAGGGCAAACAGGTACTTGCGGATGGCAGACAGGCAGAGTGGTCCACTGACAGTCCATGTACATGGCAGGTAGGGTTCAGAATAGTCAGGGTCAAATTCGTAGTCAAAAGTCAGGCAGATTTCAGCGAATAGTCTGAGTTCCAATCTGGGGTCACAAACAAGGGAATTCAAACAGCAGAGCAGGCAAACAAACAGGGAGCTTGGAGCACATGTTACAAACACTATCACAAACATGAGACTACAGGATTGGCTGTCTTAAATCAGATTTGGTCTCCACCCAGAGACTGTCTACATCAATCACCTTTCCGATGGACAGGCAGACAGGGAGAATGCACCATAGGCAAAACCAGGATGTTGGAATGAGCCCAGCCACTGTTGTGAAAAAGGAGTGTTACACGCTCCCGACACTTGGTTTATCTGGTGTAAAATACAGGTAACCTTGGTTTAATTGGTGTGAAATATTAGAAGCCTTGATTTACCTCGCCAAGACCCATTATAAATTAAAAGGTGAACGAAGGTTCGCAGTCCAAGGACCACAGCTATGGAACGCTCTACCCACAGACATCCGCTTGGAAGAAAACCATCTGGCCTTCAGGAAGAAGCTCAAGAACCATCGCTTCTGAAGACCCAGACGGACACTGGTGGCAAATGCACCCTGAGGCGATTTAGTTCGCATATGTAGCGCTATACAAGTTATTCATTCATTCATTCATTCATTCACCTCATGTGGAATATTGGACGTCTTGGTTTATATGGTGTGAAATATCAGAAGCCTAATGCCGCGTACACACGATCGGAATTCTCGTCGGAAAAAACTCTGGCGGTTTTTCCGACGGAATTCCGCTCAAGCTGTGTTGCCTACACACGATCACACCAAATTCCGACGGTCAATAACACAGCAGCATAAAACACGTTCGACAGCACTATAAAAGGGAAGTTTAATGCTTCCGAGCATGCGTCGAATTGTTTCCGAGCATGCGTCGGAATTTTGCGTGTCGGAATTGCATACACACGATCGGAAAATCCGATAGAAAGGTTTCCTGTCGGAAAAATTGAGAACAGGTTCTCAATTCAAAGTCCGTCGGAAATACCGTCAGAAAAAGACCGTTGGGCATACACACGGTCGGAAAATACGATGAAAAGCTCCCATCGGACTGTTTCCATCGGAAATTCGACCGTGTGTACGCCGCATTAGTTTATCTGGTGTGAACAATTGAAAACCTTGGTTTATCTGGTGCGAAATACTGGAAACCTTCATTTATCTGGCATAATATATCAGAAGCCTTGGTTGATCTGGTGTAAAATTCCAAAAGCCTTGATTTATCCTATGTAAAATATCAGAAGCCTTGGTTTATTTGGTGTAAAGTACAGGAAGCCTTACTTTTCTGTTAAAAAAAAAAAAGTACAGGAAGCCTTGGTTTACCTGGTGTGAAATATTGGAAGTCTTGGTTTGTTTGGTATGAAATATCAGAAGCCTTTTCCTATCTGGTGCAAAATATTGGAAACCTTGGTATACCTGCCAAAAATATTGGAAGCCTTGGTTTATCTCATGTGAAATATTGGTTTATCCGGTGAGAAATATTGGAAGTCTTGGTTTATCTGGAATGAAACATTGGAAACCTTCATTTATCTGGCATAAAAAATCAGAAGCCTTGGTTTATCTGATGTAAAATATCAGAAACCTTGGTTTATCTGATGTGAAATATTGCCAGCATCTCAGATGGCTCAGCAAGAGATACCATCAGACACAGAAGATGTTGCAGGTTCAGATACCGCTTCTGATAATTCCCTTCAAGAATATGTACATATCTGAATGCCCACAGCCTGGTCAAAAATCTAAATTACAGGGAACCGGTAGTGATAGAAATATAGGGGCTTTCTGGCCTCCTCCTGAAAATGCTAGCTGCTCTGTTATCATATGTTAACTGTGATTTCAGTCATCCCTGGCTCACCTACCCGGAACAAGAATTCCCCAAGCCAAGTCTTGATCAGCATACTTGTTTCAGGTAAATGGCTCAGAAAGTACTACATCCATTAGATCAGCATGATGACTAAGTAAAAGCTTTTGGTAGAAATTGAGCTCAACAATGGCTTCCACCATGCTCCAAGCACAGGCTCCCTCATTGTATTGAACTTACTCCGCAGCATGTAGTGCACCTGCCGAAATTAGTCAGTTGCACAAGTTTACAAGTACATGTTATTTGGTGTTAAATATTAGAAGCCTTGGCTTATCTAGTGTAAAATATTAGCAACCTTGGCAAATCTGCCAAAAATATTGGAAGCCTTGGTTTATCTGATGTAAAATATTGGAAGTCTTGGTTTATCTGGTGTGAAGTATTGGAAACCTTTATTTATCTGGCATAAAAGATCAGAAGCCTTGGTTTATCTGATGTGAAATATTGAAAGCCTTGGTTTATAGGTTGTGAAATATTGGAAGCCTTGGTTTATAGGTTGTGAAATATTGGAAGCCTTGGTTTATAGGTTGTGAAATATTGGAAGCCTTGGTTTATAGGTTGTGAAATATTGGAAGCCTTGGCTATCTGGCGTGAAATACTTGCCTATAATTTGGAGGTCAGATTTTCCAGTGAGTTCTATTCCCACAGGTTAAAGCAGGGGTCCTCAAACTTTTTAAACAAGGGGCCAGTTCACTGTCCCTCAGACTGTTTAGGGGGGGGGGGGGAGTTGGATCAATGCAGCCTGATCAGTGCCCATCAGTGCAGCCTGATCAGTGCCCATCAGTGCAGCCTCGCCAGTGCCCATCAGTGCAGCCTCACCAGTGCCCATCAGTGCAGCCTCACCAGTGCCCATCAGTGCAGCCTCACCAGTGCCTATCAGTGCAGCCTCACCAGTGGCCATCAATACAACCTCACTAGTGCACGTCAGTGCAGCCTCACCAGTGCCCATTAATGCAGCCTCACTGGTACCCATCAGTGCTGCCTCACCAGTGACCATCAATGCAGCCTCACTAGTTCACGTCAATGCATCCTCATCAGTGCCCATATATGCAGCCTCACCAGTACCTATTAATGCGTCTTCACCAGTGCCCATCAAGGCAGCCTCACTAGTGCCCATCAAGGCAGCCTCACCAGTGACAATCAAGGCAGCCTCACCAGTGACAATCAAGGCAGCCTCACCAGTGACAATCAAGGCAGCCTCACCAGTGACAATCAAGGCAGCCTCACCAGTGACAATCAAGGCAGCCTCACCAGTGACAATCAAGGCAGCCTCACCAGTGACAATCAAGGCAGCCTCACCAGTGCCCAGGGATTAGAGAAAGGAGTGCCACCGGATCACACAGAGCTACTGGTAATGGTAGTCTGTGAGGGACATCCAGTTTTGACAACTCTCAGGGACGAAGGACTAAGAGCCGGATCCCCTTGTGACAGTTAGATGCCGGAGTGGGCTCTCTGTGTCTCCGCCCCCCACCCTGGATAATGCCAGAAATTGGTCCTGGGGATCTCTGCAGCTCAGTAACTTTGGAGTCCAGCTCCAGGTGGCTGAGTGCAGACCACTCGTTGTGGGGGCTCCAGTGCCTGCGGACGGGCTGGGTAAATTACCTTGACCTATCAATTTTGCCACTTTATATTTTATGTGTTGACCATTGTCACAGAGACAGAAAGTGATTTAAAATCCAAAATTGATAGTTGTCACCAGAAGAAGTGAGGGCAAGTGTATGTAAACCCTAACTGGAAGCCTTAACTAGTATTAGTATAGTGTTCCTAATTAAGTGCTTAAAGAGGGATTGCACCTGAAATTTTTTTTTTAAAAGCCAGCAGATACAAATACTGCAGCTGCTGACTTTTAATAAATGGACACTTACCTCTTCCAGGGTCCAGCGATGTCGGCAGCAGAGGCCAATCAATCGCTCGGCTCTCTGCTGCTGCCGGTACCATTCTCGGTGAGGGAATCAGGAAGTGAAGCGTTGCGGCTTCACTTCCCGGTTCCCTACTGTGCATGCGCGAGTCGCGCAGTGCAATGAGAATTGTCCGCGCTGTCTCTGGGACACGTGTGTGTCCCGGCAGACAGGGCGGTGGGACAAGAAGAGGCATAGACTCCCGTGGGAGTCTATCCCCGGAAGTGGGTGTAAATACGAGACCAAAGCTATTGGCTACTAGCCTCTACGTAGTTCCGTCGTACGCAACGAACATCACCACGTTCGGAACGATTGGATTTTCCGACAACTTTGTCCGACCGTGTGAATGCAACACCAGTTTCGGACAAAATCCGTTGGGAAAAAAATCTGACGGATTTTGTGGTCGGAATTTCAGTCAGGTCCATAAATATTGGGACATCGACACAATTCTAATCTATTTTGGCTCTATACACCACCACAATGGATTTGAAATGAAACGAACAAGATGTGCTTTAACTGCAGACTTTCAGCTTTAATTTGAGGGTATTTACATCCAAATCAGGTGAACGGTGTAGGAATTACAACAGTTTGTATATGTGTCTCCCACTTTTTAAGGGACCAAAAGTAATGGGACAGATTAACAATCATCCATCAAACTTTCACTTTTTAATACTTGGTTGCAAATCCTTTGCAGTCAATTACAGCCTGAAGTCTGGAAAGCATAGACATCACCAGACGTTGAGATTCATCCCTGGTGATGCTCTGCCAGGCCTCTACTGCAACTGTCTTCACTTCCTGCTGGTTCTTGGGGCATTTTCCCTTCAGTTTTGTCTTCAGCAAGTGAAATGCATGCTCAATCGGATTCAGGTCAGGTGATTGACTTGGCCATTGCATAACATTCCACTTCTTTCCCTTAAAAAAACTCTTTGGTTGATTTCACAGTATGCTTCGGGTCATTGTCCATCTGCACTGTGAAGCGCCGTCCAATGAGTTCTGAAGCATTTTGCTGAATATGAGCAGATAATATTGCCCGAAACACTTCAGAATTCATCCTGCTGCTTTTGTCAGCATTCACATCATCAATAAATACAAGAGAACCAGTTTCATTGGCAGCCATACATGCCCACGCCATGACACTACCACCACCATGCTTCACTGATGAGGTGGTATGCTTTGGATCATGAGCAGTTCCTTTCCTTCTCCATACTCTTCTCTTCCCATCACTCTGGTACAAGTGGATCTTGGTCTCATCTGTCCATAGGATGTTGTTCCAGAACTGTGAAGGCTTTTTTAGATGTTGTTTGGCAAACTCTAATCTGGCCTTCCTGTTTTTGAGGCTCACCAATGGTTTACATCTTGTGGTGAACCCTCTGTATTCACTCTGATGAAGTCTTCTCTTGATTGTTGACTTTGACCCACATACACCGACCTCCCGGAGAGTGTTCTTGATCTGGCCAACTGTTGTGAAGGGTGTTTTCTTCACCAGGTAAAGAATTCTTCGGTCATCCACCACAGTTGTTTTCCGTGGTCTTCCGGGTCTTTTGGTGTTGCTGAGCTCACCGGTGCGTTCTTTCTTTTTAAGGATGTTCCAAACAGTTGATTTAGCCACACCTAATGTTTTTGCTATCTCTCTGATGGGTTTGTTTTGTTTTTTTCAGCCTAATGATGACTTCACTGATAGTGACAGCTCTTTGGATCTCATATTGAGAGTTGACAGCAACAGATTCCAAATGCAAATAGCACACTTGAAATGAACTCTGGACCTTTTATCTGCTCCTTGTAAATGGGATAATGAGGGAATAACACACACCTGGCTATGAAACAGCTGAGCAGCCAATTGTCCCATTACTTTTGGTCCCTTAAAAAGTGGGAGGCACATATACAAACTGTTGTAATTCCTACACCGTTCACCTGAGTTTGGATGTAAATACCCTCAAATTAAAGCTGAAAGTCTGCAGTTAAAGCACATCTTGTTTGTTTCATTTCAAATCCATTGTGGTGGTGTATATATAGAGCTCAAAAAAGATATTTTAGACCCATGGGAGGCGACAATGTGACCTCCGGAGAAATAATTACCACCATTGGGCCCTGTATTTGACTGATTTTCCCAATATTTTATGGACCTGACTGTATAAACCCATAAATTCTTCCCAGGCTTGCTCTGCTTCAGGAACGCCAAAGGCAGCCTCGTCCTTGTCTCTGTTAGGATCCAATTTAGACCTTGACAAGTTGTTAATAACAACATGAGGACAGTATCCGGATGTCAGTCGACAGATCTCTTTTGCCACCGCTGATGCCATTTCTTGGGTATAGAGATCCTTCACCGTTGTAGCCTTACAATTAGTTGTGTCTTTTGTGGTTCCTGTTGGACAGGAATGTACATAGTAACACGTTTTTGTAGCTTTTTCCCAGCATCCGGCGTCTCGAGAAGGTATTGAAGAGGGTGTCAAAGATCCTCCATGGGGAACCGTTAGGATTAGACTTAAGTTCCCAACCTGGTACTCTGTGTACTTGTTCTTACCAAAAATAACTTCCTGGGCACCATTCGCGTCGAACAAGAAGATGAGCGGGAAAACCAGCCACAACATTTTTGAGTGAAAACAATAGTTTCTAATCCTATGAAACAAAATCATATACAAAAAATCAGCTTGACTGGTTATATGATAAAAGTTAAATTCTTTAACATTTTGGCACAAAAAAGAAGCAGCAAACTCTAATATCTACTCGAAAAACACTTGGGATTTAACCACTACAATACTGGGCACTTTCACCCCTTCCCTCCCAGACCAATTTTCAGCTTTCAGCGCTCTCGCACTTTCAATGACAATTGCGCGGTCATGCAATGCTGTACCCAAATGAAATTTTTATCATTTTGTTCGCACAAATAGAGCTTTAGTTTGGTGGTATTTATTCACTACTCCGTTTTTCATTTTTTGCGATATAAGCGAAAAAATAGCGAAAATTTTGAAAAAAAAAAACAATATTTTCTCCTTTCTTTTTTAAACTAAATCCAATAAAATCAAATTTTGTCATACATTTAAGCCAAAATGTATTCTGCTACATGTTTTTAGTAAAAAAAATTCCGTTAAGTGTATAATAATTGGTTCGCGTGATCACGGACATATGTACGCAAATGATCATGTACAGATGTGTGCAGATAATCATTGGGACATGTTATTTTACTAGGACATATGTGAGGGACATGTATTTTTATTATTTGGGGACATGTGTTTTTATTTGGGGACATGTATGTTTACTGGTGTTTACTGGTGATCAGTGAGTAAAAAAACAGCTAATACTCACTGATCACCAGCCGGCTGCAGCGATCCGCTTTCCTCTCCTCACCGACGACTTCCGTGCGAGGAGAGGAGAGCCGATTGCCTAGCAACCGGCTGTTTGCTTACACCACATGACGGCTGTGATTGGACACGGCCGTCATGTGATCAGGAGGGCCAATCACAGAGCCCTCCTGCCGATCTGAGATGCGCCGTGTCTGGGTGACACGAGCGCATCGGGATCGCGCCGCTGCGCGGGCACTCGTGCGCACGATCCCCCTACTTCTGATGGACGTTCAGGAACGTCCGATCAGAAGTAGGCGGCTCCCACCCGGCCGTATATATACAGTGGCCGGGTGGGAAGTAGTTAATACCCACAGTATGCATCTATAGGTATACTGTGGGAACTTCAATTCCTAAACTCACGCTAAAGTAGCCACATGTTTCCATCTAAATGTTAGCTTTTTCAATTGTATCCACAAAAAAGTGTTGTATGGACGGTGTCATTCTTGAGGTACAAAGAAAAGGATGAGGCAAATTGGAAAAGTTGTGTTTTCATTGGCCTTAATTTTTTTTATTCTATTTGGTATTTTAAAGGGGTTGTAAACAAACATGTCATACTTCCCTCCACTGTGCAGTTCGTTTTGCACAGAGTGGCCCTGGTCCTCCTCTTCTAGGGTTCGTCAGCGGCACTGGTGGCTCCTCCCCGCATCGAGTGTCCACGTTGGAGAAACGCTTTCCTTGATGGGATCGCACCAGCACGGGTGTCCGAGTCCTGCATCTGTGTCCATTCACACAGAATGCAGGACTCTGCCCCGCCCCCTGTCATTGGATTTGATTGACAGCAGCGGGAGCCAATGGCTGCGCGGCTCTCTAATCAGGACATGAGACACCACAGAAGGTTTTTCACACATGAGGGTTTACAACCACTAACCACTTAAGGACCGTCTCCTGCACATATACGTCAGCAGAATGGCATGGCTGGGCACAAGCAGGTACAGGTACTCTTTAAGAGCCCAGCCGAGGGTCGCGCTTGTGACCCGGTCCTGAGCTCCGTGGCCGCGGGACCCGCGAACCCGATCGCCGCCGGTGTCCTGCGATCGGGTCACAGAGCTAAAGAACGGGGAGAGGTAAGTGTAAACAAACCTCTCCCCGTGCTTCCTAGTGAGGCTGTCACTGATCGTCTGTCCCCTGTCATAGGGAAAGACGATCAGTGATGTCACACGCCAAGCCATGCCCCCCTACAGTAAAAAAAAACACATAGGTCACACTTAACCCCTACACTGCCCCCTAGTGGTTAACCCCTTCACTGCCAGTGACATTTTTACAGTAATCAATGCATTTTTAATCGCACTGATCGGTGTATTAATGCCAATGGTCTCAAAAATGTGTCAAAATTGTCAGACATGTCCGCCATAATGTCGCAGTCACAATAAAAAATCGCTGATTGCCGCCATTACTAGTAAAAAAAAAATCATAAAATTAATAAAAATGCCATAAAACTATCCCCTATTTTGTAAACGCTATAACTTTTGCACAAACCAATCAATAAACGCTTATTGCAATTTTTTTACCAAAAATATGTAGAAGAATACGTATCGGCCTAAACTGAGGAAAAAAAAAATATTTTTATATATTTTTTGGGGGATATTTATTATAGCAAAAAGTAAAAAATATTGCATTTTTTTCAAAATTGTCGCTCTATTTTTGTTTATAGCGCAAAAAATAAAGACCGCAGGGGCGATCAAATACCACCAAAAGAAAGCTCTATTTGTGGGAAAAAAAGGACGTCAATTTTGTTTGGGAGCCACGTCGCACGACCGCGCAATTGTCAGTTAAAGCGACGCAGTGCCGAATCGCAAAAAGGGGCCTGGTCCTTTAGCTGCAAATTGGTCCGGGGCTTAAGTGGTTAAGACACATGTCAAACACAAATCCAGCCCACCAGGCCATTTCATGTGACCCTCACAACCTCTCCTGCAGCTATGCTATGGCACACCCCTCCCCCCTTTGTCTCTGCCCCCCAATCTTTGCAGGCACTTTGGCAGAGCTGCCGTGTATACACTGCTCCCACACCGCCCCAAAGATGCTGCTTGCAGGACTTATTTTCCCGTCCTGTAAGCGCATCGCCCCAGTGTGAAAGCACTCTTTCACACTGGGAGGCTTGAGATATGCTTTTCAGGTGCTAAAACACCTGAAAAGCGCTTTCAGTGTGAAAGGGGTCTTAGTGACTTTGAACGTGGCATTGTTGTTGGTGCCAGACGGGCTGGTCTGAGTATTTCTAAAAACGGCTGATCTACTGGGATTTTCACACACACACAAAAAGAGAGAATATCCAGTGAGCGGCAGTTGTGTGGAGGAAAATGCCTTGTTGTGGTCAGAGGAGAATGGACAGACTTGTTGGAAATGACTCAAATAACCACTCGTTACAACCAAGGTATGCAGAATATCATCTCTGAACGCACAACACATCAAACCTTGAAGCAGATACAGGGCTACAGCAGCAGAAGACCACACCGGGTGCCACTCCTGTCAGCTAAGAATAGGAAACTGAGGCTACAATTCGCAATACAAGATTGGAAAAACGTTGCCTGGTCTGATGAGTCTGGATTTAAGCTGTGACATTCAGATGGTTGGGTCAGAATTTGGCGTAAATAACATGAAAACATGGATCCATCCTGCCCTGTATCAACAGTTCAGGCTGGCGGTGTAATGGTGGGGGGGGGAGATTTTCTTGGCACACTTTGGGCCCCTTAGTACTAATTGAGCATCGTCTAAACCCCACGGCCTACCTGAGTATTGTTGGTGACCATGTCCTTCCCTTTATGACTACAGTGTCCCCATCTTCTGATGGCTCCTTCCAGCAGGATAATGCACCATGTCACAAAGCTCCAATCATCTCACAACTGGACAATGAGGTCACTGCACTCCAATGGCCTATACCAGTGATGGCGAACCTATGGCACGAGCGCCACATCTGGCACGCAGAGCCATCTCTGTGGGCACACGAGAGGGTCCAAGACAAAGCTAGAGGTCTCTCTCTCCTCTCAGCCTCCCCATCTCTCTGTTTTCCCCCTCTCTCAGCATCTCTCTCGCACCCCTCTCTCTCTGTCCCTCTTCTCGCTCTCTGTCCCCCTTCTTTTTCTCTGTTCCCCCCTCTCGCACCCCTCTCTCTCTGTCCCCCACCCCTCCCTCTCTGTCCCCCACCCCTCCCTCTCTGTCCCCCCTCCCTCTCTCTGTTCCTCCTCTCTCTCAGCTCACCTCTCAGGATTTCTCTCACACCCCTCTCTCTCTGTCCCCCACCTCTTTCTCTCTGCCCCCCCTCCCTCTCTCTGTTCCTCCTCTCTCTCAGCTCACCTCTCTCTCAGCATTTCTCTCACACCCCTCTCTCTCTGTCCCCCCTCCCTCTCTCTCAGCCTACCACCCTCTCTCTGTTCCTCCTCTCTCTCAGCATATCTCTCACACCCCTCTCTCTGTACACCCCTCTCTCTGTACCCCCTCTGTCTCTCAGCCCCTCTCCCTCTCTCTGTTCCCCCTCTCTCTCAGCATCTCTCATACCCCTCTCTCTGTACCCCCCTCTCTCTGTACCCCCCCCTCTCTCTCTCAGCCCCTCTCCCTCTCTCTGTTCCCCCTCTCTCTCAGCATCTCTCACACCCCCTCTCTCTCTGCCCCCCTCTCTCTCTCTCAGCCCCCCTCCTTCTCAGCATCTCTCTCACACCCCTAACTCTCTCTGCCCCCCCTCTCTCTCACATACCCCTCTCTCTCTCACATACAACCCCTCTCTTTTGCTCAGCCCCCCCCTCTCTTAAATTGCCATGTTGGCACTTTGCAACACAAAACCAACGTATTTATTTCAATTTGGGCACTCAGGCCCAAAAAGGTTCACCATCACTGTCCTATACACTAGCTAATACCAATCATTGTCCATATAAACCGTTTTCTCCAGGTGAAAATTAAACCCCAGACAGATATATAAGACACAATGAAGTGAATTCCTTCTTAGACAAGAGCATCATCATTGTCTGATGAAAGTCATACTCCAGTTCTGCTACATACTGAAAACATGTATATATAATAGATATGCTGTATATAAAAGCTGGTTTTACCAGCCAAAGGATTTGTATTTTTGTCTCTCCATTCCTAAGGCTGGTTTCACACTAAGGGGGGTTGCAGGCGCTATTGCGCTATAAATAGCGCCTGAAAACCGACCTGAAACAGCTGCTGTTGTGTCTCCAGTGTGAAAGCCCTGAGGGCTTTCACACTGGAGCGGTGCGCTAGCAGGACGGTAAAAACAAGTCCTGCTAGCAGCATCTTTGGAGCGGTGAAGGAGCGGTGTATTCACCGCTCCTACCCATTGAAATCAATGGGACACCGCTGGGATACCGCAGTGATACCGCCGGCAAAGCGCCGCTGCAACGGTGCTTTGCGGAGGGTTTTAACCCTTTTTCGGCCGCTAGCGGGGGTTAAAACCACCCGACTAGCGGCCGAATACCGCGGGTAAAACGACGGTAAAGCAGCACTAACTATAGCGCTGCTTTACCGCCGCCGCCTGCACCGCTTCGGTGTGAAACCAGCCTAAGAGTTACACAGCTCCACGGCACAGCACATACCTGTCTAACCAGAGAGGGGATCTGATATTTCCCTGCCACAGTTTCAATTACAGGTCCCCTTCCCACTCTGCGACTGGATAGTGAAAGGAGAAGCAGTACAGTGATTAGCTCATCTCTGTCACTCTACTCCCTCCTGCTATCAGCTTCTTGCGGCTCACCCGATTGCCTCCTTGTGCTGCTCAATGAAATCAATGCATAGGTAGTGGTACAAGTATGTGAATTTATAAAAATGTACAAACCCGCTGAAGAACACCAGCTCTGCACATAAAAGTAAAAACTTAGCTTCAATTCTATTTGTGAAATAGCATGAGCAGAGAAAAGTGTAAGAGATGGATTTGGTTTGCTCACCTGTCCAAGTCTGGGTTATAGTCCTACAAGTTAGTAAGTACGGCTAGAAAAATATAGCATTTCCCCACCTGTTTAGTTCTCAGCTTATTTCAGATCAGTTTGCTCTTCAATTATTTGCTTTCTTTAAAAAGAAGAAGGCCGTAGGGTTAATAATTACCCTGCTCTTGAATATAGTTATTTTAGGTTTACAAAAGCTGGCTACAGACCATAGAAGGTGGATGGACATGTTGGTATGGAACAAGGTCTAGGTAAATAAAAGTACTCATGTCATGTACCTGGTCGAGGCTGAGCTGACGAGGGGGCTCCCCTTGCACCTCTTGTCCAGGTTCCCCTGGGGATGACGACAGGGTATAACAGGGCACAGAGCGGCTACGGGTACCTCTAGGAGATATCTTGGAAGCAGAGCTGGAGCAGGCCAACTGGCAATAGGAAGACACCGGATCTCGGATGCGTGGTCAGACGGGCAGAGGTCGGCAACAACCGAGCAGCACGAGTGCAAAGTCAGGAACCAGGCCAAGGTCAGCATAAAGCAACAGAAGATGTACCAGAACAGCCAGGCAGAGAGCAAGTTTTGGTCACAAGCTAAAGTCAGCAACAGAGGTTCAGGAACAAGCAGGATGGACAAGTTGGGTCAGTATAGAGAAGCACAGGATCAGGTCACAAGCATAAGGAGCTGAAGACCACTCAGCAATGTTAGGCTTTAAATAGGCCACTAGGCGCCAAAGTCCATCAAACAAGCATGCTCACACACATGAGCACTTGCACTAGACTAATGCTCATGCGCACATGCATGATCGCGTGTACGCGCACATGCTTGTAAAGATGAGTGCAGTGTCCTAAAGCTGTGTACAGTTCTATAGACTGTTCTGCACACATGCACATTCCTTTGGGCACGAACATTTCTTTGAGCAAGGCCTTGAGCATGACTTTCCCCAACAACTCATTAGATTGGTCAAGCATGCAAGTTTATATCAATTAGAAAAGTGGTTGTAAACACTAAAGGTTTTTTTTTTTTTACCTTAAAGCGGTTCTGCACACATTTCATTTAGTAAATCTCTTTGCCTTCAAAATCAGGCAAAGAGTACTAAATGAAGTGTGTTTTTTTTTTTTCCCACTTACCTTGTAATCGCTGACTTCCTTTCCTCTGTCTCTGCGGCGGTGGGCGGGGTCTCTGCGTCGATCGTCGTTGCGCCGCACTGTCTCCTGGGATCTGGTGTCATTGATCCCAGGAGTCAGTGCGGGCATCTTCCGAAATCTCGCGAGATTTCGGTCACATCTTCCGAAATCTCGCGAGATTTCGGAAGATGTGTCCGAAATCTCGCGAGATTTCGGGCGATGTCTGCGAACGTGAGCTGCACTTTGCTGTTACTGCGCACGCGCGAGATCGGCGCAGTAACGGCGGTGCATGCTGGTCCATCTGAAGTGCCTGTGTGGGTTCACATGCCCACAGGCAAGATGGCCCCCAGCAGGAAATATTTTATAAATCTCTTTTATCTGACGAAAACCGGCAGCAGCGATCTAGAGAAATAGGACACGTCAGTACCTAAACTAGCTCTCATAGGCCATTGCATTGCACTAGAAAAAAAAAAAAAAAACATACAGACAGTGCAGAACCACTTTAAAGCGGAACTAAACCCTCCTATCCCTTTCAGAGGAAGGAAGCTGCCATCTTAGCCTCTGTTTGGCCTGCAACTGCCATGGTGCTGCACATGTGATCAGTTATGACACTGATTATTTGATGGGTTGACAGTTGGGTTGAAAGCCCAAAAAAAAATGACAGTTGGCATTCCTGGCAAGCCCCTTGCTATGTGGGCAGACACAGAAGAGAAGGAGCCTAGAGCGCCAGCAGGGGACCTCAGACGAGGAGGTTATGGGCAACTCTGTGCAATACCATTGCCCAGTGTGTGTAAAAGATAATAAAAATAAAATATAGATAATATAGCTAGATCAGGGTTTTACCTAGGAAAATGTTTGGGTTAGAGTCAAGGTTAAGGTCAAAGGTAATTTTTTCATTTCCTTTAGGGCTACTTTCACACTGGGGCGGTGAGAGCGCCGGCGGTAAAGCGCCGCTAGTTTTGGCAGGGCTTTACTGTCGTTTTAGCTGTGCTTTTCAGCCGCATTTTACCCCCGCTAGCGGCCGAAGAAGGGCTTAATATTGCCAGTGAAGCACCGCTGCCGAAGCGCTTTTGCAGGCTCATTTCAATGGGCAGGGGTGGTGGAGGAGCCGTGTATACACCGCTCCTCCTCTGCCCCAAAGATGCTGCCTACAGGACATTTTCCAACGCCCCGCAAGTGCACCGCTCCAGTGTGAAAGCACTCGGACGGGGCTGAGCGAACGACCGACCCACGGAAGGGGGGAGGATGCGGGTGACCCGACCGATCCACAGTGCCTGCTGCCACTTTTTTTTTTATTTGGTTGCTGCCCGCTCCCCTATGACTGGCGGCTCCCGCGGGAGTGACGTCATGCGGCTCTGGCCAGTCACTCAGCCGGAGACCACGCGGCCCCGGAAGGAAGATGGGAGAAGATGGAATGCGGCCTGCAGTGGGGATGGCGCGGGTTTCGTTTGCAGGTGTCACATAATGTGCTAGTATGCAATGCATTGCGCCTTTACTTTACAGAGAGGAAGAAAAACCCATCAGGGCTAGTTTACACTTACTTCAAAACATGGCTTCGGACACGCTTTGTTAAAGTGGTTGTAAACCCTTACAAACCACTTTGACCTACAGGTAAGCCTAGATTAAGGCTTACCTGTAGGTCCAATAAATATCTCCTGAACCTACATGGTTTAGGAGATATTTAGAAAAAAAGAGGCACCGCTGTCTACGGCGCATGCGCCGTAGACAGCGGCGCGCAGAGAATGCCGAGATCACAGCGATATGCCGCTCTTGTGCGCATGCGCGGGAGTGACGTCATCAGCCGCTCCAGCGAATGACAGCGCTGGAGCGGCGAGACCCGGAAGTCACTCCGGGATTGATGGCGGCGGAGAAGGTCGTGGACGAGGGACGCTTCGGGGGCTTCGTTCTCAGGTAAGTTATTCATAATGAGCTAGTATGCTATGCATACTAGCTTATTATGCCTTTGCGTTGCAGGTTCCATTTTTTTTTTTTTTTTAAAGGAGGCTTTACTTCCTCTTTAAAGCTCTCGCAACGCCAGTCACTAAATAAAATGGTTGGCTTACAGTCCTGTTTACACATTGCTTTTGCTTGGTGCTTCAGTGAGGCTTTGGTTGAGCTTTGGTGGGGCTTCAAGCGAGTTTTGCAATAGACTTCTATGGAGGCCTTGAAGATGCTTTGAAGCACCACTAAAGCTACATGGGGTATAATTTTTGAAGCAAAGCAAAAGCAAAAAAGCAAGGTGTTAACAGGACTGCAAGCTAACCATTTTATTTAGTGACAGGAGCTTTAACCACTTCAGCCCCGGAATGATTTACCCCTTTCCTGACCTGAGCACTTTTTGCTATTCGGCACTGTGTCGCTTTCACTGACAACTGCGCGGTCGTGCGGCGTTGCATCCAAACAAAATTGACGTCCTTTTTTCCCCACAAATAGAGCTTTCTTTTGGTGGTATTTGACCACCTCTGCGTTTTTTTTTTTTTTTTTTGCGCTATAAACAAAAAAAGAGCGACAATTTTGAAAAAAAAGCAATATTTTTAACTTTTTACTATAACAAATATCCCCAAAAAAATATATATAAAAAAAAAAAAAAAAAAATTTCTTTCTCAGTTTAGGCCGATATGTATTCTTCTACATATTTTAGTTTTTTTTACATATTGATTAGTTTGTGCAAAAGTTCTAACGTCTACAAAATAGGGGATAGATTTATGGCATTTTTTATTTAATTTAATAAAAAAAAAAATTCTATTAGTAATGGCGGCGATTTGCAATTTTTATCGTGACTGCGACATTATGGCGGACACATCGGACACTTTTGACACTATTTTGGGACCATTGTCATTTATACAGCGATCAGTGCTATAAAAATGCACCGATTACTGTGTAAAAGACACTGGCAGTGAAGGGGTTAAACACTAGGGGCGCTCAAGGGGTTAAGTGTGTCCTAGAGAGTGATTCTAACTGTAGGGGGGATTGTCTCACTAGAACATGACAGAGATCACTGCTCCCGATAAAAGGGAGCGGTAGATCTCTGTCATGCTGCTAGGTAGAACAAGGAAATGCCTTGTTTACATAGGCATCTCCCCGTTCTGCGGCTCCGTGACATAATCGTGGGCTCCCAGCGGACACGGTTACGGAGTACGCGGTGGGCGCGCGCGCCCACAATTCCGCGATTCAAAGGGGACGTACCTGTACGCCCATTTGCCCAGCCGTGCTGACGTACATGAAGCAAGTGTAAATTAGCCGTTAATGTGTGTTGAAGCCAAAGCAAGTGTAAATGAGCCCTTACTCTAAAGGCCCGTACACACGATCGGACTTTTTGTCAACAAACATGCAAATTAGCTGTTTTGGACCAACATCCGACCGTGTGTACGCTCCATCGGACCAACTTTTTCAGTTTTAAGCCTCATACACATGATCGGACCGTGGACCAACTTTCCCGTGGATTTTTATCCAAAGGCCGTTGGCCCCAAGTTGGTATTGCATACACACGATCGGACTTTTTAGGCAACCAACATGAATGTAGTGACGTTTCAACGTACTGATGACACTTCAAAAGACTAGAGGACGTTCGAATACTCCAGCGCCACCTTTGGTCAACTTCTATATTGTTGTCTGTTCTTTTGCATTGGTTCTGAGCATGCGTGTTTGTACTTTGTACAAAAGTCCGTTGGTTTTGTGTACACACGGTCGGACTTTGCTCCATTGGACTTTTGTTGGCAGAAAGTTGGTCCATTCGCACAGCCAACAAAAGTCTGATGAAACCTGGAAAAAGTTGGTCCGATGGAGCGTACACACGGTCGGATGTTGGTCCAAGACAGCTAATTTGCATGTTGGTTGTCAAAAAGTCCGATTGTGTGTACGGGCCTTTAATCTGACTTTTGTTGGCTGTGCGAACGGACCAACTTTCTGCCAACAAAAGTCCGATGGAGCAAAGTCCGACCGTGTGTACACAAAACCATCGGACTTTTGTACAAAGTACAAACACGCATGCTCAGAACCAATGCAAAAGATCAGACAACAATACAGAAGTTGACCAAAGGTGGCGCTGGAGTATTTGAAGTGTCGTCAGTACGTTGAAATGTTTGTTGCCTAAAAAGTCCGATCGTGTGTATGCGATACAAACTTGGGGCCAACGCCCTTTGTACAAAAATCCACGGGAAAGTTTGTACAAAGTCCGATTGTGTGTATGAGGCTTTAGTTTAACAAGCTGAAGTTAGGAGCCGATTGATTACCAAGCACAGCTGCACCAGATTCTGTGCGCACCAAGCTTAAAAAAATCTCCCCCCTTGTGGAGTATATTTTTAAAGTGTAGAATGTGACCTTCACCAAACATTCACTGTCATTTAAAAACACATTTACTTGGAAGAGTCACTTGCAGTGAATGTTTAACCACCTGATTACTTTGCACTTAAACCCCCCTCATGACCAGACCAATTTTCAGCTTTTGGCGCTGACGCACTTGGAATGACAATTGCGCGGTCATACAACACTGTACCCAAATGAAATTTTTATCATTTTTTTTCCCACAAATAGAGCTTTCTTTTGCTGGTATTTAATCACAGCTGGGGTTTTTATTTTTTGCTAAACAAATAAAAAAAGATGGAAAAAAATAAAAAAAAATAAAATCATGTTTAATAGTTTGTTATAAAATATTGCAAACAGGTAATTTTTCTGCTTCATTGATATGTGCTGATGAGGCGGCACTGGTGGGCACTGATAAGCTGCACTGGTGGGCACTGATAGGCTGCACTGGTGGGGACAGATACGTCGGTACTGATGGGCACAGCAAAGATGGCACTGATGGGCACGGATGGGTGGCACGGATGGGCACTGATGGATGGCACTGATAGATGGCACTGGTAGGGGACACTGATGGGCACTAGTAGGTGACACTGATGAGCACTGGTAGGTGACACTGAATGTGCAGCACTGGCACTGTGGGCACTGACAGATGGCACTGTGGGCACTGACAGGTGGAGCTAGTGGGCACTGACAGGTGGAGCTAGTGGGCACTTTATTTTGATAAATGTGGGCACCATGGACCCTGGGCATATTGCAGTGAGAAGGACTGATGTCCCTCTCACTGCCGCCGGTGATCGGCTTTTTTTTTTTTCTCCTCGCGCTGTCAGGAAAAAAAGCCGATTACCGGCTCTGTTATTATCACATGATCAGCTGTCATTGGCTGACAGCTGATCACGTGGTAAGGGGTCGGGATCGACCCCTTACTCGGATCTGTGTTCCAGCGAGTCTCACAGACTCGCTGATCACAGAGCGCGCCGCGCGCACCCTTCAGGGGGCGCGCAGGCAGCTCGTTGCCGGGACGACGTCAATAGACGTCGTCCCGGCACATCAGATCCGCGCTGTAGCCGTCATTTAGCTATGGCGCGGATCTCAGCTGGTTAAGGTCCGATTTACTGATTCTGATCTTTCTCTAAATGTTTTTACTTTCACTATTCAATTACTTTATTAGCTAAAGAGAGAATAAAAGCATGTTATAATAATACTTGCCTTGAATAAACATCTGTACGCTTTACTTCCATTCTTTTTAACAGTCTGTTTTTTTCTGCACTGGATATCACACGATGATCCCTCTGTATTTTCTTCTGTTCCAGAAAGATCCGTATACAATGACTTTGGGCTCAGCGTCACTGCTGATAACGCCATCAGCACACTTCAAATACTGTCACCGCGGTTGGGTAATGACAGTCACTTCCACAACTCCCGTACACGCATTCCAGTAAGTAAATCTTTCAGAATTTTGCCTTTTAAAAAGGGACTTTGTTTTTTTTTTTATACTAATGAAAAATGTTAACACTAAAAGAATCGGCTGATTCTCCAAGAGACAAAGACTACCGCTCCGGATCCGAATACATTTGGATAATTTATTATTAGACATGTGCAATTGGTTTTTTTTTTTTTTTTTTTTTTTTCGTTTTTCGTTTTTTTTCTTTATTTTCGTTTATTCGTTATCGCACGAATGAACGAACAATTCGCAAAAAAATTTAACGAATCGTTTGAATTGAACGAATCCGAAAACAACGAAAATCCGAAAAAAACTAATTAGAAACAACGAATCTACGAAAGAAGAAAATCCGAAAAACGAAAACAGGAACGACGAAAATCAAAATGAACGAAAAAATTTGTACATTCGTAACTTTTTTTTGTTGTTGAATTGGTAATTTTCCGTGTCTCTTACAATGGCGCTGCTTAACGTGCTTCGAATGGATTGAACGAAAAAATTTGTGCATTCATAACTTTTTTTTTTTTTCGATTCGTAATTTTCCGTGTCTCTTACAATGGCGCTGCTTAACGTGCTTCGAATTGGATTGAACGAAAAAAATTCGTACATTTGTAATTTCTTTTTTTTTTTTCGCGATTCGTAATTTTCCGTGTCTCTTACAATGGCGCTGCTTAACGTGCTTCGAATGGATTGAACGAAAAAATTCGTACATTCGTAACTTTTTTTTTCGATTCGTAATTTTCCGTGTCTCTTACAATGTAATAATAGCATACACATTACATAAAATTATGAATTATGCTCCGATTACGAATCTACGAATGTTATGAAAGTACGAATAAGTACGAATGCGTCCGAATTTCGAATAAACGAATAAACGAAAATTAAACTAACGGAAAAACGAATCAACGAAAAAATAACTCTTACGAAAATACGAATCGTTACGAATACGAACACCGACGACTTACAAATTTACGAATCGTTACGAATCAACGGAAACGAAAAAAACGAAATGAAAATAAACAATTTTTTTGTTGTGCACATGTCTATTTATTATGTCATAAAAAAAATTCAAATGCTGCAAACATTAACAAAAGGCCCAAACTATCGTATCATGTGATCCGAATGAACCAAATACAACATTTATTTGTTGTTTCGTTATAATTTTGGATTAGTTGACAAAGTCTCATTAGTTATTTATTAGCATTGTGATTCAGAGATTCAGATACATGAGAATCTCCCAACAGCAAAAATTTCAACCGAATTTCGATTCATAACTTTATTATTATTATACAGGATTTATAGAGCGCCAACAGTTTACGCATTGCTTTACAATATAAAGTCTACATCATATCCCTCCACAAAGTCTCAAGAGATTTAACCAAATTTTGCAACTTTAAATCGGTGTTTCACCTTAAAAAAAAAACGTTTTTAAAAGTCAGCAGCTAAAAAAAAAGTAGCTGCTGACTTTTAATAAGTACACTTACCTTCCCAGGGCGCCCGCGATGTCGGTCGTGGAGGCCGAGATGTCCCTCGGCGATCAGGTTCCAACGCCGCCATCCTCAGTAAGGGAAACGGCTTCCCGTTTCCTACTGCGCATGCGCGAGTCGGCGCGCGGCCTACTGCGCATGCGCGAGTCTAATTTGTGAATGGGGAACGCGATGTGTTGTGGGACACAGTTCCCATAACACACCGCGCCCCATTCACTAGAAGACGGAAGGAGAGAAGATCACCGCGGCGCTGGAAGAGGCAGATTAGGATGATCTGCCTAGCAACAGCCATTTCTGGTAAGTAAAAAAAAAATATATATTTTTTTTTTTTTCATTTTAAATTGTTATTAACATTTTTTTTAAGTTTTTTTTTTCAGGGTGTCCCACCACTTTAAAACAAGATCTCCCTGGAAGGCAGTGGTGACGTTCGATCAGAGTAAGAGGGGAAAAAAAAAAAAAATGTTATAAAAAAAAAAAAAAAGTTGATTTTTATGAACAGCAAGCAGAGTATAGGATAGGATAGGGAAAAAAAAAATCAGCTTTAAGAGATGAAAATGATAAGCTTTGTCAATTCTCAGAAAAGTAAAAAAAAAAAAAAAAAAACTTGCTTTGTTGTGATGCTCGTTAAATTTCAAAGGGTCCTCTCAAACCTAAAGACAATTAAAAGCAGTAAACCACCCACCAGCCGTGATCGTATAGTGGTTAGTACTCTGTGTTGTGGCCGCAGCAACCCCGGTTCGAATCCGGGTCACGGCAGTTTTTATTTTTATTTTTTTTTTAATCAGTGTCCACACAATATTACCATTTACTTTGTTTCTCATAAGTATACCTAGCATTAGGCTGAAAAAAAAAAAAAAAAAAAAAAAAAACCTGTAACAGCAGCATTTTTTTTTTAACCACTTCAATTAAAAAGACACAAATGAATGCAACTCTTGATTTATTAACCACTTGCCTACTGGGCACTTTTACCCCCTTCCTGCCAAGGGCAATTTTCAGCTTTCAGCGCTATTACACTTTGAATAACAATTGCGCGGTCATACAACACTGTACCCAAATTAAATATTTTTATTATTTTCTTTTTTGAGACAGATAGAGCTTTCTTTTGGTGGTATTTAATCACCACTGGGGTTTTTATTTTTTGCTAAACAAACGAAAAAAAGACTGAACATTTTGCGAATAAGTAAATTTTCTTCTTCACTGATGGGCACTGATGGGTTGAACTAATGATGGGCACTGATGGGTTGAACCTATGATGGGCACTGATGGGTTGAACCTATGATGGGCACTGATGGGTTGAACCTATGATGGGCACTGATGGGTTGAACCTATGATGGGCACTGATGGGTTGAACCTATGATGGGCACTGATGGGTTGAACCTATGATGGGCACTGATGGGTTGAACCTATGATGGGCACTGATGGGTTGAACCTATGATGGGCACTGATGGGTTGAACCTATGATGGGCACTGATGGGTTAAACCTATGATGGGCACTGATGGGTTAAACCTATGATGGGCACTGATGGGTTGAACTTATGATGGGCACTGATGGGTTGAACCTATGATGGGCACTGATGGGTTGAACCTATGATGGGCACTGATGGGTTGAACCTATGATGGGCACTGATGAGTTGAACCTTTGATGGGCACTGATGAGTTGAACCAATGATGGGCACTGATGGGTTGAACCTATGATGGGTTGAGCCTATGATGGGCACTGATGAGGCTGCACTCATAGGCAGTGTTAATTTCGTTGACTAAAACATTTTCGTAGACTAAATTAACACTATTTTAGTAGACTAAAATACTACAAAAACTAAAACAATTGAGATTATTATACAGGATTTATATATTAAATATTTTTATCATTTTCTTTTTTGAGACAGATAGAGCTTTCATTTGGTGGTATTTAATCACCACTGGGGTTTTTATTTTTTGCTAAACAAACGAGATGACCAAAATACGACTAAAACTAAAATGGCATTTTAGTCAACAGAGTATGACTGAGCCAGGGCTCACACTGACTGCAGGAATGAAATTGTGCAAGTTTAGCTGAACTCGCACGATTTTATTCCCGCATGTCAGTCCCGACTTCAGGGATTTCAGAAACATCTGTGCGGGTTTCTGTACAGATGTCAATGGAAATCGCACACTGAAATCGCCAAAAGTAGTCAAATTTCTTTGGTATTACTTTTTATGAGTTTGTTTTTATGTTCTTATCTATCTAATCCCAATTGGAAAGGGATACTGTCCTGTCTAATATGCCAACTCTAGGATTCTCTTTATGCTAGCCATATATAATAGTAAAGGAAGAACACCATTAAAACCACTTCCCACCCGGCCACTGTATATATACGGCCGGGTGGGAGCCGTCTACTTCTGAATGGACGTTCCGGAACGTCCTTCAGAAGTAGAGGGATCGCGCGCGCGTGCCCGCGCAGCGGCGCTATCCCGTTGCGGCCGTGTCACCCGGACACGGCGCATCTCGGATCGGCAGGAGGGCTCGGTGATTGGCCCTCCTGATCACGACGGCCGTGTCGAATCACAGCCATCATGTGATGTAAACAAACAGCCGGTTGCTAGGCAATCGGCGCTCCTCTCCTCACACGGAAGTCGTCGGTGAGGAGAGGAGAGCGGATCGCTGCAGCCGGCTGGTGATCAGTGAGTATTAGCTGTTTTTTACAGCTTTTTACTCACTGATCACCAGTGTAGTGTCCCCACAGTAAAACACACATGTCCCCACACATGTCCCCACAGTAAAACACACATGTCCCCAAATAATAAAAACACATGTCCCTCACATATGTCCCAGTAAAATCACATGTCCCAATGATTATCTGCACACATATGTCCGTGATCACCTGCACACATCTGTACATGATCATTTGCGTACATATGTCCGTGATCACGCGAACCAATTATTATACACTTAACGGAATTTTTTTTACAAAAAACATGTAGCAGAATACATTTTGGCTTAAATTTATGACAAAATTAGATTTTATTGGATTTCTTTTAAAAAAGAAAGGAGATTTCTTGTTAAAAAAAAAAGAAAAAGGAGAAAATATTGTTTTTTTTCAAAATTTCCGCTATGTTTTCGCTTATAATCGCAAAAAATAAAAAACGGAGTCGCGAATAAATACCACCAAACTAAAGCTCTATTTGTGCGAACAAAATTATAAAAAATTCATTTGGTTACAGCATTGCATGACCGCGCAATTGTCATTGAAAGTGCGAGAGCGCTGAAAGCTGAAAATTGGTCTGGGAAGGAAGGGTGTTTAAGTGCACAGTAAGCAAGTGGTTAAAAACTGCCGTGACCCGGATTCGAACCGGGGTTGCTGCGGCCACAACACAGAGTACTAACCACTATACGATCACGGCTGGTGGGTGGGATGACCTTCTAGTTATCTCTTGGTTTAGTAGGAGCCTTTTGAAGTTTTAGTCATATCAGAAAATAGTTTGTGAAGTCACACTTCGAGGGTCAGAGGCTTTCACATATGTCCATTTTCCTGCATTTTTATTTTTAGCCCCGGTTCACATTGATGCAATTTGATGGCGCCATCAAATTGCATCAATGTGAACCGGGGCTAAAAATAAATTGAAATTTGACATCAAAATGAACACTGGTCTGTAGTGCATGTTCAAACCTTAACCACTTAAGGACGGAGCCTCTTTTTTTGAGATTGGTTGTTTACAAGTTAAAAACATTTTTTTTGCTAGAAAATTACTTAGAACCCCCAAACATTATACATTTTTTTCCTAACACCCTAGAGAATAAAATGGCGGTCGTTGCAATACTTTCTGTCACACCGTATTTGCGCAGCGGTCTTACAAGGTCACTTTTTTTTTTTTTTATAAAATACACTTTTTGAATAAAAAAAACGGGACAACAGTAAAGTTAGCCCAATTTTTTTTTTTATATTGTGAAAGATAATGTTACACCGAGTAAATTGATACCCAATATGTCACGCTTCAAAATTGCGCCCACTCGTGGAAAGGCTACAAACTTTTAGCCTTAAAAATCTCCATAGGTGACGTTTAAAAAAAATTCTACAGGTTGCATATTTTGAGTTACAGAGGAGGTCTAGGGATAGAATTATTGCTCTCGCTCTACCGATCGCGGCGATACCTCACATGTGTGGTTTGAACACAGTTTTCATATGCGGGCGCTACTCGCGTATGCTTTCGCTTCTGCACGTGAGCTCGGCGGGACAGAGCGCGTTTAAAATAAATAAATAAATAATATGTTTTCCTTATTTATTTTACCTTTTATTTTTACACTGCTCTTTAAAAAAAATAAAAAAAAAAAAATAATGCATGACAGGACCTCTTAAATATGAGATCTGGGTGGTCAAAAAGACCTCAGATCTCATATTTACACTAAAATGCAATAAAAATGATTTTTATATATATATATATATATATATATATATATATATATATATATATATATATATATATATATATATATATATATATATATATATATATATATATATATATATATATATATATATATATATATATATATATATATATATACATATACATATATACACACACACACACACACACACACATATATACATATAGATATAGATATAGATAGATAGATAGATAGATATAGATAGATATATATGTATATATATATATATATATAGTATGGAGACGGGTGGGGGCCATATTCCTCTCACTCGTCTCTATGCCACTGACGTGAGAGGATCCGATCGCCTCTGCCGACGGCTCCGGTAAGCGGCGGAAGGGGAGGCCCTCTTCCGGCACCGATAATAGTGATCTTGCGGCGAATTCACCGCAGACACCACTGTTATCAAAAATCGGACCGCTGGCCGAAGAAGAGGATACTGGGGTTATGGCAGCTAGCTGCTGCCATAATAACAATATTCCTCTTCAAAGTTAGGACGTCTATCGGCGTGCAGCGATTCGTAAGTGGTTAATAACATTCGATTTTTTACTCCAGCAGTATATAATGCGCTTGGAAATTGATGAGAAATGCTTAAATAACGCATTACACTTAAACTACACCCATTAGATTTTAGTCAACTAAAATGTACTGGAGATTTAGTCGACTAAATACCACTAAAACAATTGCGGAAGATTAACCGACCGGCGCACAATGATATACGTCGGCAGAATGGCACGTACAGGCAGGAGGGCGTATATATAAGTCCCTCCTTAATGCCTGCCGTGCCATCGGGAGCGGACCCCCGTGAGGCCGGTCGCGGGTCCCGCGATCGTCTCACGGGAAGGCTGAACGGGGAGATGCGGAAGTACACAGCATCTCCCCGGTCTGCCTAGCAACTAGTGACGCCGATCTCTGCTCCCTGTGATTGGAGCAGAGATCAGCATTCACTAGCTGACAGCCACGCCCCCCCCCCCCACAGTAAGAAACACACCCCTAGGCATACTTAACCCCTACACTGCCCCCATGTGGTTAACCCCTTCACTGCCAGTGTCATTTATACAGGAATCAATGCATTTAAATAGCATTGATTGCTGTATAAATGACAATGGTCCCAAAAATGTGTCAAAAATGTCCGATGTGTCCGCCATAATGTCGCAGTCACAATAAAAATCGCTGATCGCCGCCATTACTAATAAAAAAAAATTATTATTAAAAATGCTATAAAACTATCCCCTATCTTGTAAACGCTATAACTTCGGCGCAAACCAATCAATAATCGCTTATTGCGATTTTTTTTTACCAAAAATATGTAGAAGAATACGTATCGGCCTAAACTGAGGAAAAAAAACTTTTTTTTATATATTTTTGGGGGATATTTATTATAGCAAAAAATAAAAAATAATGTGTTTTTTTCAAAATCGTCACTCTTTTTTGTTTATAGCGCAAAAAATAAAAACCGCAGGGGCGATCAAATACCACCAAAAGAAAGCTCTATTTGTGGGAATAAAAGAACGTCAATTTTGTTTGGGAGCCACGTCACACGACCGCGCAATGGTCAGTTAAAGCGACGCAGTGCCGAATCGCAAAAAGGGGCCTGGTCCTTTGGCTGCAAATTGGTCCGGTCTGAAAGTGGTTAAAATGGTACTAAAACTAAAATGCCATTTTAGTCAAAAGGCTAAGACTAAAACTAAATCGAAATTTGCTGCCAAAAATAACACTGCTCATGGGCACTAATGAGGCGGCACTGATAAGCTGCACTGATGAAGAGGCACTGATAAGGCGGCATTGGTGGGCACTGAGTGGTGGAGCTGCACCCAGAAGACTTTTTATCCTAATGCATTAGGTTGAAAAAGCTTCAGCCTTTAGAACCACGTTAGTCCCTGTGTGCATGAGGTCTTATGCATATCCAATGACAAGTGTATTAGCCATATAGAGATGAATGGGATATGTGCTTAAAGGTTATTTCTTTGCAGGAAAATGGACATATGTGAAAGCCTCTGACTCTCGAAGTGTGACTTCACAAACTATTTTCTGATATGACTAAAACTTCAAAAGGCTTCTAACTCAACCAAGAGATAACTAGAAGGTCATCCCACCCACCAGCCGTGATCGTATAGTGGTTAGTACTCTGTGTTGTGGCCGCAGCAACCCCGGTTCGAATCCGGGTCACGGCAGTTTTTATTGGTGTTCTTCCTTTACTATTATATATGACTGGCATAAAGAGAATCCTAGAGTTGGCATATTAGACAGGACAGTATCCCTTTCCAATTGGGATTAGATAGATAAGAACATAAAAACCTTATTAAGAACTCACAAACTCATAAAAAGTAATACCAAAGAAAACACACATAATCAATGCCTGTCATGTCAATACAAAATACATCTTTTTTATTGTAGATGCAAATAGTTAATTGCAAATGTGATTTAAAAAACGTGGAAAAATAGGTGAAAAAAAAAAAATTTGGGGTCTCTGGACCCAAGGGGTCCCGTAATGACATTGCTGCAGATGGACACAATTGACTCTGGGGCCCCCGTATCTCAGGGCCACTTAGTGCTAGGAACCCAAAATTTGGTGTGTGCAAACCCAGTGGAACTAGCACTACAACATATCCAGCTGGGGTTCCTATCACCAAGTGTCCCCAAGATACGGGGCCCCAAAATTGGTTCGGAAAATGTCAAGCACTTTTCTGCAGCAGAGAATGACATTTTCCGAACCGATTTTGGGGCCCCGTACTTTACCACAAAAAAACTGAGAAAACGTATTCACTCGAGTATAAGCCTAGGGTGAGAAATGCGCAGCTACTGTAAGTGGAAAAGAGGATCAACAATGCCCATTTGCAGCCTCACTGTGCCCATTTGCAGCCATAGGTCCCCCGAACTTCAAACTTGGTAGTTAAGGGTTACTAGATGCCCCCTATCTGCAGCCAAAATTTGGGGTCTCTGGACCCAAAGGATCCTGAAATGACATTGCTGCAGATGGACACAGTTGACCGACTTTAGGGCCACTTGATGCTAGGAGCCCCAAAGATTTGAATATGTTGTATTGCTAGTTTCACTGGGGTTTGCACACCAAATTTCGGGCTCCTAGCACCAAGTGGCCCCCGAGATACTCCAGTATAAGCCGAGGGGGGGCATTTTCAGCACAAAAAAAAAAATGTGCTGAAAAACTCGGCTTATTGTCGAGTATATACGGTATATGCAGCCTTTGCCATGACATTCAAAATTGAGCCCAGGTGCCTCCCTTTCCACTGATCATCCTGGAGATGTTTCTACAACTTGCAGTCCACCTGTGGTAAATTCAGTTGATTGGACATGATTTGGAAAGGCACACACCTGTCTATAGAAGGTCCCACAGTTAACAGTGCATGTCAGAGCACAAACCAAGCCACAAAGTTTGAGGAATTGTCTGCAGACCTTTGAAACTGTATCAGGGCACAGATCTGGGGAAGGGTACAGAAAAATGTCTGCAGCATTGAAGGTCCCAATCAACACAGTGGCCTGGAAGATGTTTGAAACCACAAGGACTCTTCCTAGAGTGGCTGCCTGGCCAAACTGAGCGATTGGGGGAGAAGGGCCTTAGTCAGGAAGGTGGAGAGATGAGAACATTCCAGAAGAACAACCATCTCTGCAGCACTCCACCAATCAGGCCTGTATGGTAGAGCGGCCAGATGGAAGCCATTCCTCAGTAAAAGGCACATGACAGCCCATCTGAAGCTTGCCAAAAGGCATCTGAGAGACTCTCAGACCATGAGAAACTAAAAATTCTCTGGTCTGATGAAACAAAGATTGAACTCTTTGGCCTGAATGGCAAGCGTCATGTCTGGAGGAAACCAGGCACCGCTCATCACCTGGCCAATACCATCCCTGCAGTGAAGCATGGTGGTGGCAGCATCATGCTGTCGGGATGTTTTTCAGCGGCAGGAACTGGGAGACTAGTCAGGATCGAGGGAAAGATGAATGCAGCAATGTACAGAGACATCGTTGATGAAAACCTGCTCCAGAGCGCTCTGGACCTCAGACTGGGGCGAAGGTTTCTCTTCCAACAGGACAACAACCCTAAGCACACAGCCAAGATAACAAAGGAGTGGCGATGGGACAACTCTGTGAATGTCCTTGAGTGGCCCAACCAGAGCCCAGACTTGAACCCGATTGAACATCTCTGGAGAGATCTGGAAATGGCTGTGCACCGACGCTCCCCATCCAACCTGATGGAGCTTGAGAGGTCCTGCAAAGAAGAATGGGAGAAACTGCCCAAAAATAGGTGTGCCAAGCTTGTAGCATCATACTCGGAAAGACTTCAGGCTGTAATTGGTCCCAAAGGTGCTCCAACAAAGTATTGGGCAAAGGCTGTGAATACTTTTGTACATTTTTTATTTTTATTAAATTTGTAAAGATTTCAAACAAACAAACTTCTTTCATGTTGTCACTATGGGGTATGGTTTGTAGAATTTTGAGGAAAAGAGTCAATTTAATCTGTTTTGGAATAAGGCTGTAACATAACAAAATGTGGAAAAAGTGAAGTGCTGTGAATACTTTCCGAATTCACTGTATATCTTCCAGTTGACACAGCACTATGTGAATCAAGCAGCTTCTGTATGGATACCATGAAATTGAACAATTTCTTGAGTCATAATAAGGTTTTTATGTTCTTATCTATCTAATCCCAATTGGAAAAGGGATACTGTCCTGTCTAATATGCCAACTCTAGGATTCTCTTTATGCCAGTCCTATATAATAGTAAAGGAAGAACACCAATAAAAACTGCCGTGACCCGGATTCGAACCGGGGTTGCTGCGGCCACAACACAGAGTACTAACCACTATACGATCACGGCTGGTAGGTGGGATGACCTTCTAGTTATCTCTTGGTTGAGTTAGAAGCCTTTTGAAGTTTTAGTCATATCCTACGGACGTCCTCCCAGAAACTTGCTCCCGCGCCCCCTGGGGCGCGCACTCGGGAACATCCGTGACCGCGGGGTCCCGAGGACCCGGCGCATCACGGATCACGGTAAACGGCCGCTGATATCGGCCGTTTACCACGTGATCGCTACGTCAAATGACGGAGCGATCGCATGTACACAAACCGGCGTCACGTCATGACGCCGGTTCCTCCCTCTCTTCTCTGTACCGATCGGTACAGAGAGGAGAGAAGCGGAGAGGGGGAGAGACGGGACCAGCGCTGTGGGCTGGGATGTGTAGTGCCCACAGCGCTGGTCAATACACTGCCACCACTGTGCAATACTCTGCCACCACTGTGCAATGCTCTGCCACCACTGTGCAATGCTCTGCCACCACTGTGCAATGCTCTGCCACCACTGTGCCACTGTGCAACGCTCTGCAACCACTGTGCAACGCTCTGCCACCACTGTGCAACGCTCTGCCACCACTGTGCAACGCTCTGCCACCACTGTGCAACGCTCTGCCACCACTGTGCAACGCTCTGCCACCACTGTGCAACGCTCTGCCACCACTGTGCAACGCTCTGCAATCAATTTTAATAGAAACAAAGAATTTTTATTTATTTTTTTTACCGAATTTTCAGTATATTTTGAATTATAGTGCAAAAATTAAAAAACCCAGCGGTGATTAAATACCACCAAAAGAAAGCTCTATTTGTGTGAAAAAAAGGACACAAAATTCATTTGGGTTCAGTGTTGCATGACTGAGTAATTGTCATTCAAAGTGTGAGAGCACCGAAAGCTGAAAATTGGTCTGGTTAGGAAGGGGGTTTAAGTGCCCAGTGGTTAAGTGGTTAAAGCACATATCCCATTCATCTCTATATGGCTAATACACTTGTCATTGGATATGCATAAGACCTCATGCACACAGAGACTAACGTGGTTCTAAAGGCTGAAGCTTTTTCAACTTAATGCATTAGGATAAAAAGTCTTCTGGGTGCAGCTCCACCACTCAGTGCCCATCAATGCCGCCTTATCAGTGCCTCTTCATCAGTGCAGCTTATCAGTGCCGCCTCATTAGTGCCCATGAGCAGTGTTATTTTTGGCAGCAAATTTAGATTTAGTTTTAGTCTTAGCCTTTTGACTAAAATGGCATTTTAGTTTTAGTACCATTTTAATCTTCCGCAATTGTTTTAGTGGTATTTAGTCGACTAAATCTCCAGTACATTTTAGTTGTCTAAAATCTAATGGGTGTAGTTAAATTGTAATGCGTTATTTAAGCATTTCTCCTCAATTTCCAAGCGCATTATATACCGCTGGAGTATAAAATCGAATGTTATTGCTCATTAGTGAAGAAGAAAAATTACTTATTCGCAAAATGTTCAGTCTTTTTTTCGTTTGTTTAGCAAAAAATAACAACCCCAGTGGTGATTAAATACCACCAAAAGAAAGCTCTATCTGTCTCAAAAAAGAAAATGATAAAAATATTTAATTTGGGTACAGTGTTGTATGACTGCGCAATTGTTACTCAAAGTGTAATAGCGCTGAAAGCTGAAAATTGCCCTTGGCAGGAAGGGGGTAAAAGTGCCCAGTAGGCAAGTGGTTAATAAATCAAGAGTTGCATTCATTTGTGTCTTTTAGTGCCCTGTATTGAAGTGGTTAAAAAAAACGCTGCTGTTACAGGTTTTTTTTTTTTTTTCAGCCTAATGCTAGGTATACTTATGAGAAACAAAGTAAATTTTAATATTGTGTGGACACTGATAATATAAAAAACAAACAAAAAAAAAACTGCCGTGACCCGGATTCGAACCGGGGTTGCTGCGGCCACAACACAGAGTACTAACCACTATACGATCACGGCTGGTGGGTAATAGGTGTTGCTGATGATTGTTTATGGGTTTCAGCAAAGAACCTCTGAAGCATCTCACAACAATGTAAATTGCAAAAATTTAAACAACATGACAAGTTCTATCTAATTAATCAAAAACACTGAACTTAACACCTCAACATACCCCACAATTGGCCCATGGTCTCTATAAGTATTAGAATATTTGAAGACTAGGACTCCTTGGTAGACACGTGCAGAACGAAAAAATTTGATTTGTTACTTAACTAATTTAATTTAGTTAAATTCGTCAAATTAATTTTCCTAGTTTGTTTTGTTTAGTTTATTTGTTTTTTCAAATTAGTTTTCAATTTTCCGAATTCAACTGATTTGAATTCAATTTGACTGAATTTGGAAAATTCTAATTGGCCTTCGAATTCAAATTTCTTTTCCCGATTCAAATGCGGCTGCTGAATTTTTCACATCTAACAATTGCAATACGTTTACATTTCATATTTATTTCCAAATTCTAATGAAAATCAAATTTCAATTTGAATTCCAATTTCGTTTACATTCATTACTATTGTGATTCGGAACACGGATATATCCGATTTTCCAAATAACGAAAAATTTGTCCGTATTTCGATTCGGAACACATTGCACATTTCTAGTGTTTGGTACAATGACATCTATAAACCAAAAAAAAAAAAAAAAGATAAAATATAAACAAAAGATAACATAAAAACCTGATAGTGACTCAAGAACTCACACTCTAGTCTAGACCAGGGGGTCTCTAAACCTTTTATACAAAGGGCCAATTTACTGTAAATCAGACTTTAGGGAGCCGAACTGTGGCCAGCGGGAGTAAACAATTTGTCAGGGAACAATCCTCAGAAGAACTGGCATAGCTGGTAAAGCCCAGCGGAACCGCAGCTCGATGAAAAGAAATTTGCGAACGCTAATGCGCCTACGGACAAGAAGATATATTCGCCAGTGCACATGCGCTTACTCCAAAACGCACGCAATGCTTGACAGACTTTGGCACCCAGTGGCCAATTTAAAGCCAGCAGCAGCACCACTAATTGCTGGATGATCTTCAGCTCTTCCGTTTGTTCCCGAGTTATGTTCCTGTTATTTGGATTTAATGTTACTGACCCAGCTTGCCTTTTGACCCGTCTGGTTCCACTCCTGGCTTTGACCCTTGGCTTGCTCCTGTGACCCCGCTCCTGCCTGCTAATCCGTGTATGACCTCTGGCTCGCTCTTCTGACTTCACTGCTTCCTGACTACTAGTGTATGACCTCGGCTGCCTCCTGACTCTGCTTGCTACTTTACTCCTGGCTGATATCCCGTGCATGATTCCTTGCCTAGCTCTGCTCCTGGCTCTTCCTGCTGCCAAGTCTCACCCGGTACTCCTGAAGAACCTCTGCCAAGCAGTGCATCCTGCACATCAACCACCATCCAGCGGTCATTGCCTCATCAGCTCAGCCTATCGCACCTGGCAACCCCCGCCTCTGTGAGCATAGCACTCACTGTTACCACCTTCAGGGGCGCTCTGCACTTAGCCGCAAGGGAAGCCCTCTCAGCACTTCAGCCTCCGACCAGGTACATGACACAATTCCCCATCTTTGCTACTAGGGGGGAAGAGATTGTGCCCCATGATAGGTGTCAGTGGGGGGGGGGGGGATTGTGATTAATTGTTGGTGTCAGTGGAAGGAATTATACCCCATCTTTGCTGACAGTGGAAGGAATGGCGCCTCATTGTTGGTGTCAGTGGCGGGAATAATGCTTCAAAGGCCAGATAAAGGCAAGCAAAGGGTCACATATGGCAGTTTGGAGACCACTGCCGTAGAATTAGAAAAAAAAACTCCTAAAAAGTAATACAGAAAAAACACATAGCCAACGCCTGTCACAAACATGAATAAAAAAAACTTGGCCAAGTTAATGGTTAAAATCAAAGAAAACACCAAATGTCCTTGTAGATTTATATATAAATCACTTGTATCAATGTGTAAACAATTAATGAATGTCCAATGTGATATTGTTTATCTTCCAGTTGACACAGCACTATGCGAATCAAGCAGCTTCTCTATGGATACCATCAAAAAAGAGGAACAATTACCAATTATAGGACAGCTTCTCTTTAGTCTAGTACTGATAAAAACTGCCGTGACCCGGATTCAAACCGGGGTTGCTGCAGCCACAGCGGCTGGTGGTTAATGGTTATTTCTGACTGTTTATGGGTTAGAGTAAAAGAAAACAAAAAAAAGCAAAAAAAAAACGAACAAAAAAAAAAAAAACCTTGGATGTTTGGAGTATCTCGCAACAACACAAGTTATAAAAATGAATGGGACGTGGCAGGTTCCATCCGAACAATCCAACTGGCATGGGTTGGTATCCGATCTAAGGCTGGATTTACACATTTTTTGTGCTTTTTGCATTTTGCACAATTGCACCACAGAACGTGTTCCATAGGAAACCATGGCACATGGACTGTAGTGCAAATCTGCAAAATGCAAAAAGCACAAAAAATGCCATAGGTGTGAATCCAGTCTAATAGGACAGCTCTAGGCTGTCCGAATTCGTTTAACGAATTTCGACAAATTAGTTAATTCGGAAATATCCGAATTAACAAAAACCTGTTTAACAAATTTTTCCGAATATTCATAAATTGGAATATTCAAAAACTTGTACACTTCGAAAATGAGAAAATCTGAAATAATAACTAACGAATAATAACCTAACTATTAAATTATAGGTATTGGAATTTCCTTTCAAATTTGGCTGTCAGTGAACGTAATGAATATTTTAACCACTTGCCGCCCGCCCTATTGGCAAAGGACGTCGGCAAAGTGGTTTTAAAATTCTGACCGGCCATCATATGACATCCTCAGGATTTTGAGCCACTGTGCGCCCCCGGGGGCGCACATCACGGCGATCGTTGTTGCGGGGTGTCAGTCTGACCCCCCGCAACTACGATCTTGGCAAAGAGTCTCCGACGGAGACTCTTTACCACGTGATCAGTCGTGTCCAATCACGGCTGATCACAGTGTAAATAGGAAGAGCCGGTGATCGGCTTTTCCTCACTCGCGTCTGTCAGAAGCGAGTAGAGGAGAGCCGATCGGCTGCTCCTCTGATAGGGGGGGTCTGTGCTGATCGATTATCAGCGCAGCCCCCCCGAGGATGCCCACACTGGACCACCAGGGACGCCACCAGACCACCAGGGATGCCACCCTAGACCACCAGGGATGACACACAGTGCCCACAATGGATGCCAATCAGTGCCCACAATGGGCATCACTGATTGGCATGCATTATTGTTTGGCACTGGTCGGCATCCATCAGTACAAAACAAAAAAATACAACGCCGCCTATCAGTGCCACCTATCAGTGCCTATCCGTGCCCATCCATGTTCATCCGTGCCGCCTATCAGTGCCCATCTGTGCCGCCTATCCATGCCAGCTATCAGTGCCAATTTATGCCACCTATCAGTGCCGCCTATCAGTGCCGCATATCAGTGCCCATCAATGCCTCCTCATCAGTGCCACTTCATCGGTGCCCATCAGTGCCCAGCAGTGAAGGATAAAACTTACTTATTTCGTTTTGAAACTAAAAAAAAAAAAAAAAAACAACAACATTTTCTTTCAAAATGTATGGTCTTTGAGGGGATCAAATACCAGTGAGAAAAAAATGATAAAAATTTCATTTGGGTACAATGTAGTATGACCACGCAATTGTAATTCAAAGTGCGACAGCGCTGAAAGCTCAAAATTGGTCTGGGCAGGAAGGGGGTTTAAGTGCCCGGCATTGAAGTGGTTAAATAACAATAATAATAATAATAATAAAAAAAAAACGTTATTTGTATTAATTTGTTCTATTAGTTTAGATGCGGCATTTGTTATTTCGGATAATTAGTAACTTCGGATAAATTCGTATTCGTTATGTACACTAACAGACAAATTTGAAAGGAAATCCAAATACCTATAATTTAATAGTTAGTTATTATAAGTTAGTCTTTCGAATTTTTGGATTCTCTTTCTTATTTTCAAATTGCGATCAGAACGGATGACCTGAAAAAAAATAAAAAAAAAAATAATAAAAAAGGAAAACTAACACGTTTTTCAGCAGTGCACATGTCTACTAGGCTTCGCTTTATGCTAGCCATATATAATAGTAAAGGAAGAACGCTGAAATAAAAACTGCCGTGACCCGGATTCGAACCGGGGTTGCTGCGGCCACAACACAGAGTACTAACCACTATACGATCACGGCTGGTGGGTAATAGGTGCTTCTGATTTTTTTATAGGTTTGAGTAAAGCAGTGTTTCTCAACTCCAGTCCTCAAGGCGCCCCAACAGGTAATTTTTTCCAGGCTTTCCATTATTTTGCACAGGTGATTTGATCAAAAGTAGTGCATGAACTACTTTGAAGTCGCTGCAACTTTAAGTTGCACATATTTGAATGGTTTTCATTGGAAAACATTGGGAAGGACATCAAAGTTGCATGACAAGTCGCTCCAAATGTGTATATGGGTGGGGTATGCCTCAGAACATTGTTCTGTTCCCCATGGGGCACAGTACATGTAGTACTTCATCCCATGATTCTAGGGGCTTCCCAAGTGTAGTTATGAATTCCGGCCTGCCTCCATCCTCTACAGCCAGTCCAACAACAGCTAGGAAGGAGACGGATCCATCATAACTTGTCTCGGCTCTGAGACCAGCTGTGGCAGGAGGAATGCTAAGAGGCACGGATATCGGTATCTGCTGACCCTTTCACAACACTTGTCTAGATGAGTATTGTGTCTCTTGCGCCACCCCCTCTCCTCCTGCAGCCTTCTGGGACACCTCAAATATACCAGGAGGCTGCAAGACCTCTCGTAGAGTGCCGTGGGAACTGGCGCGTGCACAGTGGGGTCAGTTCTTGAAGAAACCACAGCCAGCTCCCATATCTAAGATGGCGGCCATAGCGACTCGCGGTGGTAAGAACTGCCTGCGGGACGACCGCTTTGGATCCCCGCTGACTTAAAAAAAAAAAAAAAAAAAAAAGTTCCTCTTTTTAAGTTAATAATTTTTACAAGAGGACAGTGTTCTTTGGGCATTAGAGGTGACCGGGTCACTTGATAAAGACGATGTGAATAAGCCCTAAAGTATCTCTAAAGCCATTTTTTTCACACCCTCAATCTGGGTGTAACCTTAAAGCTTAACTTAAAAGCTTTGAAGTAATCCATGGTGTGTTTGTCTGTGCCTCTGTTCTGAGTGGGTCTAATGGGAGTGGTTTCATAATTAACTGTCAGGTGTGCAGCTGCGCGGCATTAATGAGGAAGTCTGCTGGGCCTGCAGCTCCTATAGAAAGTATCTCCAAAAATGACATTTGTGTTGCAGGGGATGCCTGAAATCTGACTTGCATCTTAGGTAGACTTCTGGGAAAATTGGTGAGCCAATCACACAAGCAGGAAATGATGTTTCTGGGGAGGGATCAGTACACACTCTGTGTACAGAACAACTCCATGTAGCCATATTGCAATGCATTCTCAGAAAATTACAGGGGCTGCAGATTGGAAAGGTAATTTTTAATAACATTCAATTACAATATGATTAGCGTCACAATTGAATGTGCTATATTTAATTTAATTTTTTTTTTTGCTATTTTTTTTTTTTTCCCCCCAAGAAAGTGAAGTTACCCTTTAAACTTGGTCCTTTAACCACTTCAGCCCCGGAAGCTTTGGCTGCTGAATGACCGGGCCATTCTTTGCGATTCGGTTTAACTGACAATTGCACGGTCGTGCGACGTTGCACCCAAACAAAATTGACGTCCTTTTTTTCCCACAAATAGAGCTTTCTTTTGGTGGTATTTGATCGCCTCTGCGTTTTTTTTTTTTTTTGCGCTATAAACAAAAAAAGTGTCAATTCAGAAAAAAAAAACACTATTTTGTACTTTTTGCCATAATAAATACCCCCCCCCCCCTTTTTTTTTTTTAAAAGCAAATATTTTCTCAATTTAGGCCGATATGTTTTCTTCTACATATTTTTGGTAAAAAAAATCGCAATAAGTGTATATTGATTGGTTTGCGCAAAAGTTATAGCGTCTACAAAATAGGGGATAGATTTATAGCATTTTTTTTATTTTTATTTTTTACTAGTAATGGCGGCAATCTGCGTAATAATAATAATAATTATAATAATATATATATTTTTTTTTTTTTTTATTGGGACTGTGACATTATGGCAGACACATGGGACACTTTTGACATTTTTTTGGGACCATTGGCATTTTATACAGCGATCAGTGCTATAAAAATGAACTGATTACTGTAAAATTGTCACTGGCAGGGAAGGGGTTAACACTAGGGGGTTATCAAGGGGTTAACTGTTCCCTGTTTGTGTTTTCTAACGGAAGGGGGAGGGGACTGACTAGAGAAAGTGACGGATCGTGGTGCAGCGGGTGGGCGGGCCTCTAGCGGCGCACGTTCGCCTGCTATCTTGATCCCATGAGCCGACGTATAGCTACAATGGTTTGCGGGATTGTGCCAACCTGCCACAGTATAATGACGGCAGCTGGTTGGCAAGCGGTTAAAGACATTTCCTGTCTGCTGGCTTTAGATCTGTAAGTCTGATGCTTTCTGGATGTCCAATGGCTTGTCTGCTGTGACTAGAATATCCTTAAAGTGGTGTTGCCACCAAAAAAAAAAAATGTGGCTTAAAAATCATAAAAAAAATAATTGGAAAAAAAAAATGTTTTTACTCACCTCCTAAATGCCTGTTGCTAGGGGGTCCCTCGTAGTCTGCCACCTTCATTGCGGGGGCTAAACGTCACTTCCCCTAGGCGCCGCACAGTCATCTGGGACCTGTCGTGTCCCAGATGAGTGAGCGTCGAATCACGGCGCACGGCGCCGTTCGCGCATGCGTAGTGGGTGCCCGGCTGTGGAGCCACAGCCGGGTTCCCACATTAAGAATGCCGGCGCGGCGAGGGGAGAACGGGGGGGGGGGGTCTCGTTCCCCCGCATTGCTGGACCCCGGGACAGGTAAGTGTCCGATTTATTAAAAGTCAGCAGCTGCAGTATTTGTAGCTGCTGACTTTTAGTTTTTTTTTTTGTTTTTTTTTGTGGGCACACCACTTTAATGTGCTTTGCTAATTGGTTCAGTAGGCATCTCATACATCTTTATCTCATGCAGGTTACTCTGGAGGATTCCTTCGCCACTGATTGGTCTTGATTCGGCGTTCCTTCTGGTCGTTCCTCTGCCATAATGGGTATTCAGGGTCTTCTACAGTTCCTCAAAGAGGCATCGGAACCCATCCATGTGAAACAGTACAAGGGACAGACTGTGGCGGTGGACACCTACTGCTGGCTTCATAAAGGGGCATTTGCCTGTGCAGAGAAGCTGGCTAAAGGAGAACCGACTGACCAGTATGTTTATTTATTTTATTTTTTTCTGCTTTTGAAAGTTTTTAGTTTGTTGGTGCCTGCAGGTGGCAATAAGGCACCCAAAATAATAAAATTATGCCACGTCCCACAAAGTATTTGGAATTTGCTATGTTCATCTTTCAAACAATGCAAATTCCATATGTTCTGCTTTTGGTTAACCACTTCAGCCCCGGACCAATTGGCAGCCAAAGGACCAGGCCCCCTTTTTGCGATTCGGCACTGCGTCGCTTTAACTGACAATTGCGCGGTCGTGCGACGTGGCTCCCAAACAAAATTGACGTCCTTTTTTTCCCACAAATAGAGCTTTCTTTTGGTGGTATTTGATTGCCCCTGCGGTTTTTTATTTTTTTGCGCTATAAACAAAAAAGAGCGACAGTTTTGAAAATAGAAAGCATTCTTTTTTGCTATAATAAATATCCCCCAAAAATATATAAAAAAACATTTTTTTTTTCCTCAGTTTAGGCCGATACGTATTCTTCTACATATTTTTGGTAAAAAAAAATCGCAATAAGCGATTATTGATTGGTTTGCGCAGAAGTTATAGCGTTTACAAGATAGGGGATAGTTTTATAGCATTTTTATTAATATTTTTTTTTTTATTAGTAATCGCGATCAGCAATTTATTTTTTTTTTATATATTTTTTTTTTTTTATTGTGACTGCGACATTATGGCGGACACATCGGACATTTTTGACACATTTTTGGGACCGTTATCATTTATACAGCAATCAATGCTATTTAAATGCATTGATTCTTGTGTAAATGACACTGGCAGTGAAGGGGTTAACCACTAGGTGGCAGTGTAGGGGTTAAGTATGCCTAGAGGTGTGTTTCTTACTGTGGGGGGTCGTGGCTGTCAGCTAGTGAATTCAGCTAGTGAATGCTGATCTCTGTGTCCTCGCGGCGATCAAGTTCGCGGGACCCGCGACCGGCCTCACGGGGGTCCCGACCGGCACGCCTGATGGCACGGCGGCATTTTAAAGGGGACGTATATATACGCCCTTATGCCTGTCCGTGCCATTCTGTCGACGTATATCGTCGTGCGCCGGTCGGGAAGCGGTTATAACTGAACTCCAGATGGATATAAAAGACATTAAAATAATGCAACTCTTTACCACGTGATCAGCCATGTCCAATCGCGGCTGATCACGATGTAAACGGGAAGAGCCATTGATCGGCTTTTCCTCACTAGCGTCTGACAGGCGCGGGGAGAGCCGATCGGCAGCTCTCCTGACGGGGGTGATAGTTTATCAGCGCAGCCCCCCCCCGCATATGCCCACACTGGACCACCAGGGAAGCCTCCAGCATGTGGATGGCCAGGTATGTACCCCATGGCCATCCATATATAAAAAAAATATGCCCAATACATGCCTCAAATGGGCACTGACTGGCAACATTATGGATCAGTACAGACAAGTGATGCCCAGCAATGCCACCCATCAGTGTCATCAATGCCCACCAGTGCTGCCTCTTTGATGCCACCTCATGGGTGCCGCCTTATCAGTGCCTGTCATTGAAGAATAAAACTTACTTAATTACAAAAAAATGTAACAGAAATAAAGAAACTTTATATATTTATTTTTTTTCCACATTTTCTGTCTTCTTTTTTTTTTTTTGCGCAAAAAAATCGAAAATCACAGAGGTGATCAAATACCACCAAAAGAAAGCTCTATTTGTGGGAACAAAATGATAAAAAATTTGTTTGGGTACATTGTAGCATGACCGCACAATTGTCATTCAAATTGCGACAGCACTAAAAGCTGAAAATTGGCCTGGGCAGGAAGGCGTATAAGTGCCCTTCCCTTACAGTCGTCGGCACACCCGCGTCCTTCCCTTACAGTCGTCGGCGCACCCGCGTCCTTCCCTTACAGTCGTCGGCGCACCCGCGTCCTTCCCTTGCAGTCGTCGGCGCACCCGAGTCCTTCCCTTGCAGTCGTCGGCGCACCCGCGTCCTTCCCTTACAGTCGTCGGCGCACCCGCGTCCTTCCCTTGCAGTCGTCGGCGCACCCGCGTCCTTCCCTTGCAGTCGTCGGCGCACCCGCGTCCTTCCCTTGCAGTCGTCGGCGCACCCGCGTCCTTCCCTTGCAGTCGTCGGCGCACCCGCGTCCTTCCCTTGCAGTCGTCGGCGCACCCGCGTCCTTCCCTTGCAGTCGTCGGCGCACCCGCGTCCTTCCCTTGCAGTCGTCGGCGCACCCGCGTCCTTCCCTTGCTTTTTTTTTCTTTTAATATTCTGCATCCAACTTTCGTTACAGGTATGTGACCTATTGCATGAAGTTTGTGCACATGCTTTTGACACACGGTGTGAAGCCCATTCTGGTGTTTGATGGATGTACTTTACCTTCGAAGAAAGATGTGGAAAAAGCAAGACGAGAGTGAGTCAGCGCACAATATTCAAATTTGTTACTATTCCTTATAAAGTTGTCATCCTATTTAGTTACCGTATTTATTGGCGTATAACACGCACCCCAAGTTTAGGAGGGAAGTTTAAGGAGAAAAAAAACTTACATTTAAATGCCCATCAATGCAGCCTTATCAGTGTCCATCTGCAGCCTTGCCCAAAATTGCAGCATGTTTTGTATTTAAATTTTAGCGCCGCCGAGATACACAGAGCCGGATGTCCTGTGTACTCGGCTCCTCTCGGATCTCGCAGTCCCGCCCTTTGGCCCGGCTCCTATGATGGAGATAACACCGGTCCAATGGTGGGACTGGGCATGACTGCGAGCTGAGCCTAGTCAAGTACACAATACACTCGGCTAGGTGTATATCGGCGGCGCTCGCTGCTCCAGAATTTCTAGTCAGAATGTACATTAACATTAAAGGTTAACTTTTTTTTTATTTTTTTTTTATTTATTTTTTTTTCCCCACTTTTTAAAATAAGAAACAAACATGTTATCTTTAACTGCTCAGTGCAATGATTTTGCACAGAGCAGCCCCAATCCTCTTCTTCTGGGGTCCCCTTCCCCCCCCATTCCCCCCTGCTTTCCCATCACAAAAATTTGATTGACGGCAGTGGGAGCCGATGGCCAGTGAGGGGGGACGGATTCGGGAGAGATGCTGCTCTCATGCACATTGCTGGATCGGGCTTGGATAAGTATAAGGAGGGGGGGGGGGACACATGCAGAACAGAATTTTTATTATTTTTTTTAAACCTTAATGCATTAGAGGTTGTAAAGCCTTAGGGTTTTCTACCTTTTCAGAATGGGGATTGAAGAAAAATATCACAAATTTAAAGTTTGGTTTGTGTTGATACAGTAAAACAATCTGTGTGTCTTGCAGGAAGCGGCAGACAAATCTACAGAAAGGGAAGCAGCTGCTGAGAGAAGGAAAGCTGTCTGAAGCCAGAGATTGCTTTACACGCTCTGTTAACATCACCTCTGAAATGGCTCATCAACTTATAAAAGTAAGTCTAGTGAGTTCACAGCTGTAGTGGTGCTTCCGACTCTTTTCACCTGCCAGGAAAACAGAGTTCTTTTTTTTTTTAAATCTGTTTTAACCACTGCAGTATTGGGCACTTTTACCCCCTTCATGCCCAGGCCAATTTTCAGCTTTCAGCGCTGTCACACTTTGAATGACAATTGCGCAATTGTCATTCAATGCTGTACCCATATGAAATTTTTGTCTTCTTTTTTTTTTTTTTTATTTTTTTTTTAATTTTTTTTTTAAATGGAGCTTTCTTTTGGTGGTATGTAATCACCGCTGGGTTTTTATTTATTTTTTGCTAAATAAATGGAAAAAAGTCAGACAAGTTTAAAAAAAACAAAACAAAAAAAAAAAACACATTTTTCTTTTGTTTCTGTTTATAAACTTTTGCAAATAAATCTTTTCTTCATGAATTTTAGCCAAAATGTGTTCCGTCATATCTTTGGTGAAAATAACCCAAATCCAGTGTATTTTTTTTAGTCTGTAGGAAAGTTTATAGAGTCCACAAACTAGTGTGTGTGTGTGTGTGTGTGTGTGTATGTATATAATATATACTGTATTTATCGGCGTATAACACGCGCCGGCGTATAACACACGCACCCCAAGTTTAGGAGGGCATTTTAAGTAAAAAAATTTTTAGGAGGGAAGTTTAGGGGAAAAAAAAACCTTACATTTAAGCGTCATTTGCAGCCTTGCCCACGTTTAAATTTCCCACCACCGAGACAGACCGCGCGTGCGCCGCCGGGAAAGACTGAATCGCCGCCGGGAAAGACTGAATCGCCGCCGGGAAAGACTGAATCGCCGCCGGGAAAGACTGAATCGCCGCCGGGAAAGACTGAATCGCCGCCGGGAAAGACTGAATCGCCGCCGGAAAAGACTGAATCGCCGCCGGAAAAGACTGAGCCGACTGTTCGGCTCCGCTCGCGGTCCCGTCTCCCTGCTGTTTCGGGAGCGAGCCCAGGGAGGCGGGACTACGAGCGGAGCCGAACAGTCGGCTCGCTATTTTTCAGCGCTGCTCGCTATTGTCACTTTTTTTAATTTTTATTTTGGGGTACCGGCGTATAACACGCACCCACGACTTTCCCCCGATTTTAAGGGGGAAAAGTGCGTGTTATACGCCGATAAATACGATATATTCTGAAAATTGATCAATCCTGATGTACTGATCTGACATTTTTTGGCCTCCAATAAAGGAGGGCAGTACAAATAAGGGGTGCACATCTTCACTGGTCTTACAATTATCCGGTCCACGATTCTATTTTGCGATGCATCATTATTACTGTGCAATTGCGTGTGGTTAAAAAAAACTTTTTATCCAAAAATTCAAGCAGTCAGAAAACTCAGGGATGGCTGGGATCAGAGACAGAGGGGGGACGGGGTTAGTGACACTGGCACTCGCCAGCTCTGTGTCGGTTGATTCCCCCTCCTCCATACTGCTCAGTGTGTTTCCCTTTTCCAGTGCCTCCAGTGAAGCCTCTCCTGATGTCGGGTCTCCTGGAGCGCCTCCCCCCCCCCCCCCCTGCACTGCACTGGCTGTCAACTCATCAGCTGACTTTCTGCTTCAGGGAAGGCTCGGCCTCGGTTTCTCCCGGAGAGGCAGAGCACCACACGGAGGGAAGAAAGACGTCACCAAACATCAAATTAGCCGCCTCGCAGCATCGTGAACGTCTGAATCGCAATGCTGCGATTATATTTGTACCCCCTAGTACAAATATCCCCCAAATTACCCCTTTTTGTAAAGTAGACAGTCCCAAGGTATTTAGTAAGAGGCAACGTGAGTTTAAAAATTTTTTGAAGTAATTTTTGAAGTAATTTTTAAACTAGTTAATGGCATACTTATTGCAGAGCTAATGTCATCCAAAATCTCTTATTGTAATTGTGCATTCCTTTTAGAGATAGTTAAAGTGCATGTAAACCCAATGTCATCCTTTCTAAACTACTGCCAATCTGCCATAGGGGTTATCTATAAGAATATACAGGCCTCCTGCATGTATCTTTACCTGTCAAATGTCTCCCCTCTGTCTGTTATGAGAGAAAATTTGGTTTGGTCAGCTAGGTTGCACAATGTGGGGAGATTAGAAAGTTGTGTGCCACATCCAGTAATAATAGAAGAAAGGAAATTTTCCCCTGGTTGGTGGAATTTAAAGGCACAACATGTCTTTCCCCAAAAAAACAAGATAGGAATAAAGTAATAACAAAATTTATTTGAAACGTAGTGTATACATAAAATTTAGTAGAGCGTTTTCACAGAATCAACATAAAAAATGCATCAACATCATAATGGAGATCAGACCGACGCGTTTCGGAGTTATCAGAGATGTCCTTCTTCAAGGGTCACAGTACAGGGAAAGAGCCCCGTTCTAGATACAAAAAATATAATTTTAATATGACATTAATCACAGTTTTCAGGGAATAGAGAGCAGGGGGCAAAGTAAACATCTGTATTCATGTAAGTTGTTTTCATATTGTTGCTATGCTTATGTTCAAAATGCTCTACTTGTGTTTACTTTGCCCCCTGCTCTCTATTCCCTGAAAACAACTGTGATTAATGTCATTCAAAAAATATATAATTTTAATATCTAAAACGGGGCTCTTTTTCCCTGTACTGTGACCCTTGAAGGAGGAGGACATCTCTGATAACTCCAAAACGCGTCGGGTCTGATCTCTATTATGATGATTCTGTGAAAACGCTCTACTAAATTTTATGTATACACTATGTTTCAAATAAATTTTGTTATTACTTTATTCTTAACTTGTTTTTTTGGGGAAAGACATGTTGTGCCTTTTAAAGTCCACCAACCAGGGGAAATTTCCTTTCTTCTCTGTCTGTTATGAGACCCAAAAAACTGCAGATTCTGTGGGTGGGTCTGTTCTCTGGAGCTCGGTGGGTGGAGTCGTGATGTCAGTAGACTCCCCGCCCACCTCTACACTCCCCTTGTCAATATGCATTTTCTCCTGTGTATTTCTTACACTGAGCTTCTGCAATGATCTCTAACATCCAGTGAAAAGACAGGAAAGTCCCCACATGACTCCAGCATGCCCAATTATGCTGAGGTGTGGAATGTCCAATCCTGGCAGAGCAGCAGCAGAAAGGGGTGGGAGGGAATTAAAAAATAATGCATGTCTCTAGGCTAGTGCACGAGATATGCAAATCACCTGTCACTCACAGCAAGGGGGAGGATTTATCTCACTGTACAATAGAGGATTGCACAGAGCTGGATTAACTCTTTGTGGCAAGACTGGGCTCAAATGATAGGAAATTTTATACTCTACATTAGGACATAAAAAAAAAAAATTCGGGTTTACATCCACTTTAAGTGTATTTTTACCTACAGCTAGCATAAGTAACCGGAACCTGTATTGATGTCAGTCTTTTGCACAGCACCCTGATGGAGAGGTGTGTGGGCCCGCAGAGTCTGATGAATGTAGAGGGCTGCTGTGCCCTCATTGTTCAACCAGCAAACTAGCGGGCAAGGGAAACCACTGTGCTCCTTTTACTTTTAGCAGACAAAATTGTGCACTCCTGGCTGTACTGCCTGGCAGTGTGTTGCCATTAAATTGACTGGACAGATAAACGCTTCTTGTAATAAGTTCTGTGTGTATTTTATCTGTGCAGCGTAAGCTAGGTGCCTGGATTTATTTAAAACATTTATATTTTTAAATGTTTTTTTTTTTTTTATAAATTGACTTGTTTTAATTTTAACCCCCTTTTTGGTATAGGAAGGCTTTTTATACTTAGTATCGTGATTTGATCTTCCATTGCAGTGTTTTGATCCTTCTATCTGCTCTGTTACAGGCTGCGCGTTCTGAAGGCGTTGATTGTATAGTTGCCCCGTATGAGGCGGATTCTCAGCTGGCGTACTTGAACAAACATGGTTTTGCCCAGGCAATCATTACAGAAGACTCTGACCTTCTTGCTTTCGGCTGTAAGAAGGTAAGAAGCGGTTTTGTTGCTTTTTACAGTAATTGTAAAGGATCTATTGACACATATAGCACAGGTATTGCACATCATAATTATGTTGCTGCAAGCTGGGCTAGTATGCAAAACTATACATAGTGGGGTGCGTTTTTTTTTATTTTATAATTTTTTTTTTTTTTTAAGTCAGCAGCTACAAATACTGCAGCTGCTGACTTTTAATAATGGGACACTTATCTGTCACAGGTTCCAGCGATGCAGGGGACCAAAGCCCCCCCCCCCTTGTTCCCGTCTCCGCTCGCGGCACCGGCATTCTTGCTGTGGACACCAGGCTGTGGCTTCACAACCGGGCACCCACTGCGCATGCCCGAGCGGCGCCGTGATATGCCGCGCAGTCATCTGGGACCTGTCGCGTGTGCCAGATGACTAACTGCGGCGAGTGGAGGCGATGTCAGTGCCCGGGCACTGAAGGAGGCAGACTACGAGGGACCCCCTAGCAACAGGCATTTAGAGGTGAGTAAAACATTTTTATTAATTTATTTTTTATGCATTTTAAGCAAATTTTTTTTTTTTTTTTTTTTGTGGAAACACCACTTTAACCGCTCCCCGACCGCCTAACGCCGATATACGTCGGCAAAATGGCACGGGCAGGCAAAATCACGTACCTGTACCTGATCGTGCATGTGCCTGCCTGTGGGTCGCTTGCGCGCCGCCAGCGGTGCGCTCGCGACCCGGTCGGGAGCTCCGTGACCCCGGCCGCGGGACCAGCGGACCCGATCGCCGCTGGTGTCCCTCGATCGGGTTACGGAGCTGAAGAACGGGGAGAGGTCTGTGTAAACAAACCTCTCCCCACGCTTCCTACTCTGCCTGTCATTGATCGGCTGTTCCCTGTCATCGGGAAAGCCGATCAATGACGTCAGACCCGCCCCCTAATGTAAAAAAAACACACACGTCACAGCCCATAACCCCTCCCCTCCCCCTAGTGGTTAACCCCTTCACTACAACTGTCATTTATACAGGAACCAATGCATTTAAATAGCATTGATTGCTGTATAAATGACAATGGTCCCAAAAATGTCCGATGTGTCCGCCATAATGTTGCAGTCACAATAAAAATCGCTGATCGCCGCCATTACTAGTAAAAAAAAAAAAATATTAATAAAAATGCTATAAAACTATCCCCCATTTTGTAATTGCTATAACTTTTGCGCAAACCAATCAATAATCGCTAATTGCGATTTTTTTAATTTTTTTTTTTTGTTTTTTTTTTTTTACCAAAAATATGTAGAAGAATACCTATCGGCCTAAACTGAGGAAAAAAAATGTTTTTTTTTATATATTTTTTGGGGATATTTATTATAGCAAAAGGCAAAAAATATTGCATTGTTTTTAAAATTGTCGCTCTATTTTTGTTTATAGCGCAAAAAATAAAAACCGCAGGGGCGATCAAATACCACCAAAAGAAAGCTCTATTTGTGGGAAAAAAAGGACGCCAATTTTGTTTTGAAGCCACGTCTCACGACCGCGCAATTGTCAGTTAAAGCGACCCAGTGCCGAATCGCAAAAAGGGGCCTGGTCCTTTGGCTGCCAATTGGTCCGGGGCTGAAGTGGTTAAACTTCAGTTTGAACTTTGAAATCTACCCGATCTTGAAATTGTAAATGCTTGGATTAATTTACACTAATTTTTTTTTTATTTTATTTTTTTATTCATTATAAAAAGATTGATCGGTATGTAGGGTGCAGGTGCCCTTTTTTGAAACTTTATTTTTTGTTTTTTATTGCTGAATAAAGCCTATTGGAATTATTTTTTTTTTTTTTTTTATTTTTTTTAAGGTTATTCTGAAAATGGACCAATTTGGAAACGGTTTGGAAATTGATCAGGATCGGTTTGGAAAATGTAAACATCTGGGAGATGTGTTCACAGAAGAGAAATTCCGCTATATGTGTATCCTGTCTGGATGTGACTATTTGCCCTCTATCCATGGTGTGGGTTTAGCTAAAGCCAGCAAAGTTCTGAAAATTGCAAATAATCCAGATATTATACAGGTAAATGTTTTTGTAACGGTGTTATCTTTGGAATGTCTTGTCATTTTAAATGGAATGCATAGAGCTTCTGTATATTCTCTCTTTCTGTCCTTTTTTATTTTTTATTTTTTTTATATACTGTGTGTGTGTGTGTGTGTGTGTGTATATATATATATATATATATATATATATATATATATATATATATATATATATATATATATATATATATATATATATATATATATATATATATATATATATATATATATATATATATATATATATATATATATATATATATATATATATAGTGTGTAATATTTTTATTTATTTTTTTAAAATTTTTTTTTTACTGCTAAAATTAAATATTTTTTGGAACGTTAGGACAGAATAAAAAAACAAAACAAAATGGGCACACTGGCAGGAATTTTAATGCAGAAGAGACCAGCTCTTCTGCATTAAAATTCACGCACGTCCGCTCTCCCTCCTTGTTGCTCATTGAAAGCGACGTGTCTGACGTCACTTCTGGGTCCGCCTCTCGGTGTCTCTGTCCAACATGGAAAGAATTTCCTGCTATACGACCGGCATTACATTCAGTGGAGTACAGGGGAGGCATCCAGGATCCCATTAAAGAGAACGTGTCGCCAAAAAAATCATCACATAGGGGACTTTTTGTCCTCTGTCAGTGGTTCTCAACCTCAGTCCTCAAGTACCCCCAACAGGCCATGTTTTGGGAATTTCTCTTAGATAAAATAGCTGTTCAAAATAACAAACCCATTGACTCTCTGATTTAAAGCACCTGTGCAAGATAAAGGAAAACCTGCAAACATGGCCTGTTGGGGGTACTTGAGGACAGGGTTGAGAATCACAGATTTTTTTACAAAATAAATAAATGTAAGTTACACCCAACCAGCCCCCCCCACCCTCACCCCTACATATACGCATGGATGAATGTAAATGCACAGGTTGGGGTGTCCTGCGCATGAAAAAGTTGATTGTGATTCACATGTTACATATTGCCATGCACGCCAGAGTAAGAGCAATAATTCTAGCACCAGATCACCTCCGTAATGTTAAACTGAAGAGCTATAGGGGGCTTTTAAAGTGTTGCTGACGTAAAATATAGGACAGCGATGGCGAACCTCGGCACCCCAGATGTTATGGAACTACATTTCCCATGATGCTCCACTACACTGCAGAGTGCATGAGCATCCTAGGAAATGTAGTTCCAAAACATCTGGAACAATTAAGATGACCTAGGGATTTCCTAAACTTGTAAAGGGAGACAAATATTTTTTATTTTTTTTGCCAGTTTCAAGAATTCTGGGATTTGTAGTTTCTCACCCTAAGAACCCAACATGCTTTTCTCTTTCAGGTTATTAAGAAAATGGGACAGTATTTGAAATCCAATATTACTGTTCCTGATGGATACATAGATGGATTTATCCGTGCCAATAATACATTTCTGTACCAGTTGGTCTTTGACCCAATGAAAAGAAAACTGGTCCCTCTTAACCCTTATGAAGATGGCATTGACCCTACAGAATTAAGCTATGCTGGACCGTATCCTTTTCTGATGAATGTTTCAAATGTATCTAAATCCAGACAAAATTGGGTAAAAAAAACAGACGTGCAAAAACATGAAGCATGCCATGCCCACCCTGTTTATTTTTTTTTAAATTGCATAACATGTTTTAGACCCTGTAGCCTCATCACTGGGCCTCTGTGGCTCTCTGTGCAATGCTGGTGGGAGGGGACATCAGGAAACTGTACATAATTGGACGCTGTGTGACACCCTCGCTGAGCCTCCATGATTGAAAGAACTGAAATCCAATGAATGAAAAGGTCAACAAGACATAGGTGTCTGTTCTGGTGTGCTTGGATCCCATGTTCCTTATCTCTCATCCAGCCCAGTTGCTTGTATGTAATGTCACATACTGACAGGAGAGGAGGGTCATGGGGACCAGTGCAGCAGAACACATTGGCTTCAATGTCACTTTGATCTGAGAGGTGACAGGTGAGTACAGGAGCTGGCAGAGGCAGATTTTATCCACCTGTATCATGCCCGTGATTGTCTCGTCCTTGGCCAGCCTTTCTCAACTCTTTTACCCCAGAGGAACCCTTGAAATTATTTTTATGTCTTGGGGGAACCCCTGCTAAGATAAGTCCATCTGGGTCATGAGAAAAATGCTGCTTACATTGTCGGTCAGTGGGATAATGCCCCTTACATTGGTGGCCATTGGGATAATGCCCCTTACATTGGTGGCCATTGGGAAGAATGCCCCTTACGTTGGAGGTCAGTGGGGAAGAATGCCCCCTTGCCTTTGAGGTCAGTGGGGAAGAATGCCCCTTGCCTTTGAGGTCAGTGGGGAAGAATGCCCCCTTGCCTTTGAGGTCAGTGGGGAAGAATGCCCCCTTGCCTTTGAGGTCAGTGGGGAAGAATGCCCCTTGCCTTTGAGGTCAGTGGGGAAGAATGCCCCCTTGCCTTTGAGGTCAGTGGGGAAGAATGCCCCCTTGCCTTTGAGGTCAGTGGGGAAGAATGCCCCCTTGCCTTTGAGGTCAGTGGGGAAGAATGCCCCCTTGCCTTTGAGGTCAGTGGGGAAGAATGCCCCCTTGCCTTTGAGGTCAGTGGGGAAGAATGCCCCCTTGCCTTTGAGGTCAGTGGGGAAGAATGCCCCCTTGCCATGGAGGTCAGTGGGGAAGAATGCCCCCTTGCCTTTGAGGTCAGTGGGGAAGAATGCCCCCTTGCCTTTGAGGTCAGTGGGGAAGAATGCCCCCTTGCCTTTGAGGTCAGTGGGGAAGAATGCCCCCTTACCCTTGCAGACCGCTTTAAAGATCATTGGCGTCATGCTACTGGCTTTTCCAAGTGGTGATGAACCTGGATCTATGAAGGCACCATCAGATGAGAAGTTAATAAGCCACAGGTCAAGGAACCCCTAGCAACATCTGGAGGAACCCCGGGGGTTCAGTTTTATGGTTGAGAATGGCTTTCCTAGACTGTGTTTCAGAGACCTGAGTAAAGAGTATGATCACAAATTTTGGAATAGATAATAGAACAAATTACATGGCCACTTATTTTTATATTTAAATATTTTCTTGAAATGTAAAAGTCACGTTTTTAGGATTTCATGTCGTCTAAAAGAGATTGCGAAGAATGCATGTCCTGTACCAGTAGATCCGGATCCAATTTGTACATTATGGAGGGGGATTAGCTCAAATGGTAGAGCGCTCGCTTAGCATGTGAGAGGTAGCGGGATCGATGCCCGCATTCTCCAAGTGTTTTTGGAATAGAGTTATAGACTTCCAGCAGATGTGGTGAGTCAGTCAACAGTAAGTGGATTCAAAAATGCACGGGACAAACACAAATCTGCACCAAAAAGGGTAAAAAAATTTTTTTATAAAATGGGACAGTCAAACTTTTTTATTTTTTTATTTTTGCCCTTACCCTATGTTTTTTTTATATTGTGCAGTGTAAATCAGCAAATTAGTTTGAGACCCTTTTGTTCTAGGACATGTGTGGCGACACAGCATTGTTCTATAATATACATCTCGTCTCTTCACTCCATTTTTCTTAACAATATAACAGAAACATGGGAGACTCGATGGCTTGTCAGATCGCGTTGGGCAATGTGGACGTGAACACCAAAAAGAAAATAGATGACTACAATCCTGATATTCCCCAGGTGAGTTCATTTTGTGGGGTCTTTAGATTGAACTATTATTATTTAGACGTGCACAATAGAAAAATTGGTTTATTTTCGTTTCTTTCGTTTCCGTTGATTCGTAATTTCGTAAGTCGTCGGTGTTCGTATTCGTAACGATTCGTAATTTCGTAAGAGTTATTTTTTTCGTTGATTAGTTTTTTCGTTTATTCGAAATTCGGACACATTCGTATTTTCGTAGATTTAGTTACATTCGTACTTTCGTTAGATTGATTTATTCGTACTTTCGTAACATTGTTTTCGTAGATTCGTAATCGGAGCATAATTCATAATGTTATGTAATGTGTATGCTATTATTACATTTTAAGAGACACGGAAAATTACGATTCGAAAAAAAAAAGTTACCAATGTACAAATTTTTTCGTTCAATCCATGCGAAGCACGTTAAGCAGCGCCATTGTAAGGGACACGGAAAATTACCAATTCAAAACCAATTCAAAAAAAAAAAAGTTACGAATGTACGAATTTTTTCGTTCATTTTGATTTTCGTTGTTCCTGTTTTCGTTTTTCGGATTTTCTTCTTTCGTAGTTTCGTTGTTTCTAATTTGGTTATTTCGGATTTTCGTTGTTTTTCGTATTCGTTCGATTCATTAAAATTTTTTGCGAATCGTTCGTTCATTCGTACGATAACGAATGAACGAATTTTAACGAAAAAAAAAAAACGAATTGCACATGTCTATTTATTATTTTATATATATATATATTTTTTTTTTAATAGAAAAATGTCATCCCACTCTAACCATTCGCAGCATTTATAGGGGATGGTAATGCGCTTTATTTTTTTTAATGGCCATCTTTCCACATGCATGCCATGGTCCAGTAATTCCTATGGGTAGTCTTAGTCTGGATGTCTGATCTGCGAGTAAAGCGGAATCGATGTCTGCGAGCACCTGATGATCATTGGGCAGAGCGCCTGAACTGCGATTTTGTCTATGTAAACAAGGCAGATCACCGTTCTGTCCGTAGGGAAGGCGTTGATACTGTGTCTGCAAAGCAGGAAAGGGTCGCAGTTTGGAGACCCCTGTCATGGTGGTCTATAGATTTGTGTCCAGAGGAACCATTGCCTCTTCTATAGATCAACGAGATGGAGTGAAACATTGCTATGGCTACAAAATGCTTTCATCCTTACACAGCATTATTATTATTATTATTATTATATATATTTTAAATTATTATTATTATTATTATTATATATTATTATTATTTTTATTATTATTATATATTTTTATATTATTATTATTATTATATATTTTTTTATATTATTATTATTATTATTATTATTATTATTATTATTATTATTATTATTATTATTATATTTTTTTTTTTTTTTTTTTATGTGTAGCTGACAAAGCTGAAGAGCCACAGCTGGAACACCAAAGTCTCGGATTCTGGCAGCATCTGGCAGGGAAGCTTCAGTCCCCTCACAAATATAAAATCGGAGGAGAAGACGAAAGCGGAAGAAAAGGCGAGTCGTCGAGGGTTAATAATCCCAAGTAACAAGCAACCAGTGAAGAGACCTCTTGAAGGTGTGTGAAAATTGTTTAAAACATCCATGAGGTGTAGCATTCTTTTATTTGTGTCATATACCAGAAGCTAGTTTTGTGTTCAAAAATGTTGGTTTCCCCTAAATGTTTAAAGCTTAACCACTTCCAGCTGAAAGATGTCATATGACTTTGGGGGCACACACACCTGCGCTGCGGGAGAGTGCCCGCAGGTCCCGCAAACTGGATGTTCGGCGGTGGCCCACGATTGCGGCAAGGAGAGGCAGAAAACGGGGAGATGCCTATGTAGTGCAAAAAATGTGAACAAAATCTAAAACCTCTACCAATTTCTCAGTCTCGTATAAAGTGCTCGGAGGGCGGAAGTGACATCTTTGGCTGTAAAACCGTAAATACGTCTGTTCTGGAAGGACATCCACCCAGAACATGCCTCCCGCGCACTTCCTTTGGACACAGCTCATCACAGATCGAGGTAAAGAGCCAATCACAGCAGCCCTTTACCATGTAATCAGCTGTGTCCAAACACAGCACCCAGTGGCCATCAGTGCAGCCTCCTCAATGCACATCAGTGCGGTTTTATCAGTGCGCATCAGTGAAGAAAAATGACTAGGGCTCCATGCACACGAGACGCAGATGCAAACTCTGCTAAACGCATGTTTTAAAAAGCAGAAACCTGCGTTTAAAAACGTTCGTTTGGCCGAGTTTTACCGTGTTTGCCTCTATAAGCGTTTTGTAAAGATAACATCATATAGACCCTCCCCAAGCTCAGAAAACATGTATTATTAACTATTTCTGCCATTTTGATCAGAGTGAGCAGCAGCAGAGAGAGCAGTTGTACACTTGCATTTGCCTCTTTCTGTTTTTTTTTGGAAATGGATCCCATATTGAATATATGTCAGGAAATGCTCCTGATGTCGCTCTTGATGAGGCAGCAACGTCGTCGCAAATTGCGTGAGAGGTCCAGAGTCAGAGCTCGTCGATATTGGACCCATCCGTTGATGGCACAGCGAATGTCCGTTGGATATTTCACAAACATGGTGGGGGGTTGGGGCTGACTAGACATTGGTATGCAGGTTTTTCTTTGTGAAAAAGACATTGCTATTCTTTGGTCAGACTAGGTGGAGTCACTGATTAGATTAAAATATTGGATGAAGGGTTGGGGCAAAGAAGTGGCGGCATTCCTCATTGTCTAAGCCACCTAAAAAACTAGAGTTTTTTTTTTCTTATGGCATTGCATCAGTGAGTATATACGCTCTATGAACTATCTAAAGTAATTACGACATTTTAAACCAATTTTTTTTTTAGTATTTTTTTTATGGTTTACCATCATATTTCTGAGTTTTCTGGTCCAAAAAATTGGGTTCCTTTTAAAAACGCTTATGAACGCAAATGTCTGAAACGTGAAAAAGCAAAATGTCTGATCGCATTTTTTTGCCTCTGGAAAAACGAGGTTAAACGCAACTGCATAAAAACGGGGAAAAAACGAGACTGTGTACATGCACACATAGGATAACATTGCATGCGTGATAAAAGTGTCCAACTGCCGCGTTTAACAGCGTCTCGTGTGCATGGGGCTTAATTTGTAAAAATTTTATAACCGAAACCGAGAAACTTTTTCCCTTTTTTCTTACAGAATTTTCAGTCTTCTTTTTTTTTTTTTTTTTTTTGTTTTTAGCAAAAATAAAAAAAAAGAAACCCAGTGGTTAAGTACCAGCAAAAGAAAGCTCTATTTCTGTGAAATAAAATGATAAAAATGTCATATGGGTACAGTGTTGCATGACTGCGCAATTGTCATTCAAAGTGTGACAGCGCTGAAAGCTGAAAATTGGCCTGGGGGGTGGAAGTGCCCGGTATTGAAGTGGTTAACCACTACAATACTGGGCACTTTCGCTCCCTTCCTTTCCAGACCAATTTTAAGCTTTCAGCGCTCTCACACTTTCAGTGACAATTGCGCGGTCATGCAATGCTGTACCCAAATGACATTTTTATCATTTTGTTTGCACAAATAGAGCTTTAGTTTGGTGGTATTTATTCACGACTCCGTTTTTTGCGATATAAGCGAAAAAATTGCGGAAATTTTGAAAAAAAACAATATTTTCTCCTTTTCTTTTTTAAACGAAATCCAATAAAATCTAATTTTGTCATAAATTTAAGCCAAAATGTATTCTGCTACATGTTTTTAGTAAAAAAAAATTCCGTTAAGTGTATAATAATTGGTTCTCGTGATCACGGACATATGTACGCAAATGATCATGTACTGATGTGTGCAGGTGATCACGGACATATGTGTGCAGATAATCATTGGGACATGTGATTTTACTGGGACATATGTGGGGGACATGTGTTTTTATTTGGGGACATGTGTGTTTTGGGGACATGTATGTTTTGTGTGTTTTTTTTACCCTAGACTGGTGATCGGTGAGTAAAAAAAACAGCTAATACTCACTGATCACCAGCCGGCTGCAGCGATCCGCTCTCCTCTCCGACGACTTCCGTGTGAGGAGAGGAGAGCCGGTTGCCTAGCAACCGGCTGTTTGCTTACATCACATGACGGCTGTGATTGGACACGGCCGTCATGTGATCAGGAGGGCCAATCACAGAGCCCTCCTGCCGATCCGAGATGCGCCGTGTCCAGGTGACACGAGCGCATCGGGATTGCGCCGCTGCGCAGGCACGCACGCGATCTCGCTACTTCTGAAGGACGTTCCGGAACGTCCGATCAGAAGTAGGCGGCTCCCCCCCGGCCGTATATATACAGTGGCCGGGTGGGACGTAGTTAAGGAAACTTTTATGATTTATACAAATCTTGGTATTCATTAGTTCTGTGTAGACATGTTGTATTCTGTACACCAAGCCTGGGTGAGAGCGTTGTCATACCACTGAAAGTCTCAAGCGAAGTGGTGGAACTTCAAGTAGTTAACGTCATTGACTAAAGTCGAGTCCTTTTTTTTTTTTTTTCTTTTTTTTTTTTTTTTTTTTTTTTTTCCAGGCGGGGTTTCAGAATGTGACCTCCTCAGTCAATATTCATTTTCTCAGAATAAGAAACCCAAGAAAGAAAGTGAAGAGCATTCAATGAAACTGGAGGCTTCTCCGCCATCCAATGTTCTACAACCGCTAGATGACCGGGCCAATACAACAGATTTACAGCCCAAAGTGAGGAATAGATTTTCCACCTTGTTGCAAAGGAGAAATGAACAAAGTGGTTCAGTGTCTGTCACTGGAACCCGCAGCAGGTGCGTGAATTTTCTAGGGGCCATGACCTCTCTTAGTTCACTGGGCTGGAAATCCAAAATCTAATGGCAATTGGTTTGCTTTAGAAGGGGTTTCTAGCACCACCACTGAGACCTCTCTGGTGGTGGTGCTAGAAACCCCTTTTAAAGCAAACCAACTGCCATTAGATTTTGATAAACCGACAAAAGGCCATACTGTGGTAGCCATAAAAAAATCATTGCAGGGCCAATGTGCAATACCTGATTTCACTAGTAGGCATTTCTGAAAGTTGGTGAAGGTGGGATCTGGTAATAACAGCTCCAAGGTTGACTAAAACCCTTTATCTGGGATAAATGGGTGGTCCTGGATCAGTACTCTGAGAGAGAACAAAAGGTTATCCCTTTTTTTTTTTTTTTGCCGGTGAAGTCAGATAAGTTTGATTCCCCTCTTGAAATCAGTAACAGAGCCCTGGAGCACGAGAAAACAAGCTCAGAATGTCTGTCCTCAGTAGTTTTACTTTAAAATAGCTTACAGAGCCTTGAATAAGTATTCATACCCCTTGCATTTTATGCACACATTTTACAACCAAAAACACAAATGTATTTTATTGGGATTTTATGTAATGGGCTAACACAAAGTGGCACATAGTTGTGAAGTAGAAGGAAAATAATAAATGGTTTGCAACATTTTTAAAAAATATCTGACAGGGTGGCGTGCATTTGTATTCAGCCCCCTCAGAGGTTTAGTAGAGAGCCTTGGGTAACAAACAGCATCATGAAGGCCAAGGAACACACCAGACAGGTCAGGGATAAAGTTGTGGAGAAGTTTAAAGCAGGGTTAGGTTATATATATAAAAAAAAAAATTATATATATATATATATATATATATATATATATATATATATATATATATATATATATAATCTATATCTTTCCATTTTCCGATGATAGATTGAACAATACTCTGCGAGATGTTCAAAGCTTGTTCAATCTATCATTGGAAAATGGAAAGAGTATGGCACAACTGCAAACCTACCAAGACATGGCCGTCCACCTAAACTGACCGGCCGGGCAAGGAGAGCATTCATCAGAGAAGCAGCCAAGAGGTCCATGGTAACTCTGGAGGAGCTGCAGAGATCCACAGCTAGCTCAGGTGGGAGAGTCTGTCCACAGGACAACTATTAGTTGTGCTCTCCACAAATCTGCCCTTTATGAAAGAAAGTCATAAGACGTCCCGTTTTGCAGTTTGCGAGAAGCCATGTGGGGGACACAGCAAACATGTGGAAGAAGGTGCTCTGGTCAGATGAGACCAAAATGTAACTTTTTGGCCTAATGGCAAAACTCTATGCGTGGCGGAAAACTAACACTGCATATCACCCTGAACACACCATCCCCACCGTGAAACATGGTGGTGGCATCATCATGTTGTGGGGATGCTTTTCTTCAACTCTGACCAGCTTCTCTGTCCCTGCTGATGGAAAGATGGATGAAGCCAAATACAGGGCAATCTTAGAAGAAAACCTGTTTAGAGTCTGAAAAAGACTTGAGACTGGGGGGGAGGTTCACCTTCCAGCAGGACAACGACCCGAAACACACAGCCAGAGCTACAATGGAATGGTTTAGATCAAAGCATATTCCTGTGTTAGAATAGCCCAGTCACAGTCCAGACCTAAATCCAACTGAGACTCTGTGGCAAGACTTGAAAATTGCTGTTCACAGACGCTCTCCATCCAATCTGACAGAGCTTGAGATATTTTGAAAAGAAGAATGGGGGAAAATGTCCCTCTCTAGATGTGCAAAGCTGGTAGAGACATCCCCAAAAAGACTTGCAGCTGTAATTGCAGCGAAAGGAGGTTCTACAAAGTAATGACTCAGGGGGGCGCTATACAAACACACTTTTCACATTTATTTGTAAAACATTTTGAAAACCTCTTATTTTCCTTCCACTTCCCAATTTTGTGCCACTTTGTGTTGGGCTATCACACAAAATCCCAATAAAATAAATTTTACGTTTTTTGGTTGTGACAAAATGTGGAAAACTTCAAGGGGTATGAATACTTTTACAAGGCACTGTATTAAAACAATGGATGTTTTCTTGTCCATGTATTTTGTCTGCAAAAATGCAGCCACATACATGACAGCCCATAAGGAAAACATGCCTTATAATGTCTTACATGACATCTCATTTGTCTCATCAGCTGGTATGTTGTTCTGACAGAAATTTACAGTTCTAAGTTATTTCATTTTGTTGAAATTTTTCCTTGACCTGGAGTACAGAAAAATTAGGCTGAAGAACACAAGGCAGGTCAAAGGTTTTTTGCTGTAGCATAAAAAAAAAAAAACCTCAGCGTCCCTGGGTGGGCTTGAACCACCAACCTTTCGGTTAACAGCCGAACGCGCTAACCGATTGCGCCACAGAGACCTGTGTAACATTTGCTTACAAAATTTACTAACCCCTAATTCATTCTCATTGCCTTCCAGCCAGGTTCATCCTCTCCTGGTCGAGTGATCTTTGGGTTTACCCTCATAGTATTCATGTCAACAATGGTTTGCAGCATTCCTTCAGATCTGGCTTGGCAGTGGCTTGATTTTTCCAACTCCTAGTCTTCCTGTAGTATATTGACTACTACCTTCCGCTCCATAACAGTAGGTCCATACCTTACTACAGGCCTGGACTAAAGGAAGAGTCTGTAGGAGCTAGACATGTGCACAACAAAAAAATTTGTTTATTTTTTTCGTTTTTTTTCGTTTCCGTTGATTCGTAAGTCGTCGGTGTTCGTATTCGTACATTCGTAATTCGTCGGTGTTCGTATTCGTTTTTTCGTAAGAGTTTATTTTTCGTTGATTCGTTTTTTCGTTAGTTTAATTTTCGTTTATTCGAAATTCGGACGCATTCGTATTTATTCGTACATTCGTAACATTCGTAGATTCGTAATCGGAGCATAATTCATAATTTTATATAATGTGTATGCTATTATTACATTTTAATAATTTACGAATTGGGAAAAAAAAGTTACGAATCGAAAAAAAGTTACGAATGTACGAATTTTTTCGTTCAATCCATTCGAGGCACGTTAAGCAGCACCATTGTAAGGGACATGGAAAATTACCAATTCAACAAAAAAAAAAAAGTTACGAATGTTTTCGTTTTTCGGATTTTCTTCATTCGTACATTCGTTGTTTCTAATTATTTTTTTTCGGATTTTCGTTGTTTTTCGGATTCGAACGATACGTTCATTCGTACGAAAACGAACGAAAATAACGAAAAAAAACTAAACGAATTGCACATGTCTAGTAGGAGCCATGAACCAATAATTGTATTTGTAATGTTTTTCAGGCTCCAATGCAAAACATTAATAAATGCACAGGGGGGCTGAATACAAATGCACGCCACACTTTTCACATATTTATTTTAGGGCTGTTACTGATTTAAAATTTTCGTGTTTGATCAATTTTTTTTCTTTTTAATCGACTAATTTCGATTAATTATAAAGCACATACAGATCCAACTACTTTTAGCTAATCTCCTTGCATTGCAACTCTGCATTAGTCAGTGGTAAATGTGGTACACACTATATACAATCACCCGACACTAGTTAGTTTCCACAATCCATGACTTAACTTCACAGTTCACACAAATACGTTTTAAATTCAAACTGTAGCACTGACGTAAGTCATTTTTTTTTTCTTTCCCACAGTAGCGTGACAATCCCTCCACCTCCGGTCTAACTAATCACTCTCACCTTATGGCATGGACCCCTGTGCAAACAGGAGGTCATGCAAGCGGGTATTAAAAGGGTTAAAATGGACCATAAACTTCTCTCACGTCTCCTTAGATCTCAGCAAGGACGCCAGGTCATGGGTAGAAAGAAAAGATCTAAGTGCTCACCGCTTAAGTATAAGATTTAATTTTTGTGTTCAAACACAAACTACTCACATAAAGATGATAAAAAACACAGCATGTAAAGCCGACAATCGTGTTAGTTCAGTAGGGCAGCAGCGGGTGACGTCATGCGTAGCTCCTCCCCCGTACGCGTTACGTTCAATCAGAACTTCAATGTCACCGGATCGATGTCCGTGGCGTCACCGGATCTCCGGCGGAACTCCCTGAAGACCCGGAAGCCGACGGAGAGGTGAGTACCGATCAAAATAATTAATCAAGGAATTAATCTTTAATTTCCACAGCCCTAATTTAGTTTAATTAATTAAACCATTTATCATTTTCCTTCCACTCCACAATTATGTGCCACTTTGTGTTGGTCTATCACATAAAATCCCGATTAAATACACATTTAAATTTTTGGTTGTAACCTGACAAAATTTGGAAAATTTTAAGGGGTTTGAATACTTTTTCAAGGCACTGTAAATATTTAGGGTTCAATCACAACTGTCTCTTGTATGCTATGTTCACACCCAAATGCTGTGGGTTTTTGCTGTGTGCTGCATAACGATGCACAACTCCTCGCCACAGCGCATCCTGATGCACTGTGTTGCATAGACTTGAATTACCATTAAAGGTTAAGTTCATCTTCTGCGCCATGCTACACATGTATTTGGGGTGTAACATGATGCAAATGCCTCAGATGACGGACAAGGGGGGGGGGGGGGTTGAGCACAGTTGATGACACTGCTTTGGATTTGGCGCTCTAGTCAGCTGAAACAGGAAATTACAATCTTGCTGGATTTCTGGCAGGATCAGCAGCTTTTTTGCACGTTCAGAACAAATATAACAAAACTCAAAGTGCGGGAGTGAAAAAAACACATATGTACTGCTGCAGCATCAATCCGATTCTGCAAGCTGTCCCCTGTGGGCTCTAAGCCCATGTGACGTTGTTCGCTCAGTTCTCGGGTCTGCTGTGAGCAGAGAGTGGTGACTGTCAATCACTGCTCTTTGCTCTGCCCTTCTTGCGATCACTGAAGCACTGGGCTGCGGAGTGGGCAGTAGCCTCTGAGAGGCTGAGCCCAGCTGCTGGTCAGGAATCTGGGTAGATCCCGACATTGTTGGGATCCTCTTAGAGACTGGAGCTGATCTGTGACATTTCGTCACAGGAGCGCAAAAGGTAAGTGCACTTCTGTGTCCCAAATGAGAATTATCACCACAAGCTTTGGCCATACTTTTGGCCTTAAAAAAAAAAAAAAAAAGGGGGGGGAGCAAATAAACATTGTTGGGGTGTGTGTGTGTGTTATATGTTTATATGTTTATATGTTTATATGTATATGTGTGTATATATATATATATATATATATATATATATATATATATATATATATATATATATATATATATATATATATATATATATATATATATATATATATATATATAGTGTTCGATTAATCAACTAATTTCAATTAATTATAACGCACATACAGTTTTTTTTTTTTTTTTTATTCTAAAAATCTGCCCCCCCAAAACTGTACTGTCCACATCTCCGCACACCTCACGATTGTCTGCTCTGTCCAGAATAGACAGCAGGCAGACCCGTCCGTCCTCAGAGTAGACGGCACAAGCAGGCGGGCGATGATGACGTCAGCGCGCCGCTACTAAGCCGCCGTCGGGTGGACCAAGATGGCCGCAGCTCCAGAATTAGGCCGAAGCCGCTGCCTTTCCTATGGGCAAGACCGCGGAGCTCACTCCGCAGATCGTCCTCGATCAAAATTATTAAAGAAATTAACGATTAATCGTTAATTTCCGCAGCCCTAATGTATGTGTCTGTCTATATATCTAGCATATGTTCGGAGTATTCTGTTCTTTGTGTGTGAACGCTTTCATTTTTCTCAGGTTTTTTTGCAACCAATCTGAGCTGGTGACCACCTCCTCCTCTATAGAAGTTTCCAAGCCAACAGACTTCACCACAACCAACGTTCCAGGGACTTGTGAGGACAACCAGGCAACGGAAACCACTGACGAAAGCGACAAACTGTGTAAAAGATACCTCACTCCATCGCCCCCCAATTCTGATGATTGTGACGTGAAATCTAATGTAGATTCTCCACTTCGGAATCCAAGAAACTGTTTTAGTTGGTCAGGAAGTTTGGCCAAAGGGAATCCTAAGCCTGAGACTCCATGTTCCTCAGTCCTGTCTCTTAGAAGGTTTCAGAGGACTAAGAGCAGTGTAGAGTCCGACACGGATCATCTTCAGCTGGATCAGACTGTAAACTCCAACGGGAACCCAACCCACTGTGACATCACTCAGAGGAGAAAAATGACCGTGGTGGAGATTGAGGACTCCAGCTCAGAAGTAAGTTAAAAAATTTTGTTTGTGTGTAAATGTGGTGTTGATGGCAACATTTTATAAATTTTATGAATATTTGTTTAGATTTGTAGGGCAGAGACACCCATTTTTTTTTTCCTCAGTTAAGGCCAATACATATTCTTCTACATATTTTTGGTAGGCCCACTAAAAGTAAAAAAACACAGCTTTTTGCTGGAATATGCACTTTTAATCCAAGCTGTGCCCTGCAGAAATCCCTTTCTTCAACTAGATGGCTTCAGTCTCCTGGTTAGATTCACTTCCCTGAGCCCAGGCTGTCATGGACATGCCCCTCTGGGGGTGGCATCATCGCAGCTTGGGCTTGATGTACCTACTGCGCTAAGTTTCACTTCAATGAATTGCATGTGGTGTTTCATGTAGAGTGACCTGTGTTGGCATTGGACTGGCTATTTTTGTAAATGTACTGCAGTGGAAGGGGTATTCTGTTTTTGCTTCCAAAATAGTCTTTACCTTGCAGTAAAGTTTTGGAAAGTGGTTTGACAAAACTAGCGGTACAACATTTTTGCTGAGACTTGGGGTACATCTATCTCCCTGGTATTCATGACTATTTTGCCTTTGTCAGGACATGGAGAAGAGTCTGGAGTCTTTCCCTGAATTCAGCTTAAAAGATTCTCCTTCACACCAGACGGCATATCCAGAGAGAAGGCCTGTTCCAAAAACGAAGGTAAACCCCTTACCGGCCATAATCAATGTTCTTCCATCTAAGTGTCTTATTTGAATCTCTTGCTTTCATATGTAGTCCCTGACCTACAATATGTATTCACATTTGTACATTTAACTTTTCTGACTCTCCTGGTACGTTTTTTGTTTTTTTTTCCCCCTAGGTCACTTAAACCCCCTTCCTAAACAGACCAATTTTCAGCTTTCGGTGCTCTCACACTTTGAATGACAATTACTCAGTCATGCAACACTGTACCCAAATGAATTTGTTATAATTTTGTCCCCACAAATAGAGCTTTCTTTTGGTGGTATTTGATCACCTCTGCAGTTTTTATTTTTTCCGCTATAAACAAAGGAAGAGGGACAAGTTTAAAAAAAAAAGTGTGTATATGTATGTGTATGTCTGTATGTGTATATATATATATATATATATATATATATATATATATATATATATATATAATATATATATATATATATATATATATATATATATATAATATATATATATATATATATATATATATATATATATATATATATATATATATATATATATATATATATATATATATATAATTTTTTTTTTAACTTTTTGCTATACTAAATATCCCCCAAAAAAATATATAAAAACCCTTTTTTTTTTTTCCCTCAGTTTAGGCCGATACGTATTCTTCTAGATATTTTTGGTAAAAAAAAATCGCAATAAGCGTATATTGATTGGTTTGCGCAAAAGTTATAGCGTCTGCAAAATAGAGGATAGATTTATAGCATTTTTATTATATTTTTTTTTTTTCTAACTAGTAATGGCGGCGATCTGCGATTTTTATGTGACTGCGATATTGCGGCGGACATATCGGACACTTTTGACACATTTTTGGGACCAGTCACATTTATACAGCGATCCGTGCTATAAAAATGCATTGATTACTGTATAAATGTGACTGGCAGGGAAGGGGTTAACCACTAGGGGGCGCTGAAGGGGTTAATATGTTCCCTGGGAGTGATTATTACTGTAGGGGGAGGGGACTCGCAAGGGGAGGAGAAAAATAAATGTATCATGTTTGGGGGTTCTAAGTAATTTTTTTATTTTTATTTTTTTTGTCATAATGTAGAGAATACGATTTTCCTTTCATTTGAGCCCAGTCTTGCCACACAGATTTACTGGAGGCCTGAGCAATCCTCTTTTATTGTTCAGTTAGAGAAATCTTGACAAAGTCTTGAAAACTTTGTCAAAAACGCCCCCTGGCTGTGAGTGACAGGTGTTTTACATATCTCATGCACTAGCCTGAGACAGGCACAGACCACAGATCCACAGACCAGAGTGAAAGAAAATGTATTCTCGAGTGAACAGCAAGAAGAATATAGAGGAGATGTATGTAGTCAGAGCTGGGCAGAGTAGAACATGCAGTGATCTGATGATTGTTATAGTGCAGTGTGTGTGTCTGAGGTCACCTGATCACAGATAACAAATCCTGGTGATGGAAAGGAATGTTATGTGGGGGAGGGGTGAATTTCTCACTTTTTATAATTACACAGGATGTGCCTGTCTCAGGCTAGTGCATGAGATATGTAAATCACCTGTCACTCACAGCAAGGGGGCGTTTTTGACAAAGTTTTCAGTTCTTTGTCAAGATCTTTATAACTGAACAATAAAAGAGGATTTCTCAGGGCTGGAGTAAATCTGTGTGGCAAGACTGGGCTCAAATGAAAGGGAATCGTATTCTCTACATCAGTGATGGCGAACCTATGGCACGCGCGCCACAGCTGGCACGCAGAGCCATCTCTGTGGGCACACGAGAGGGTACAGGACAGAGCTAGAGGTCTCTCTCTCCTCTCAGCCCCCCCTCTTCTTCCGCCCCCCCCTCTGTGTCCCCCTCTCTCTGTCCCCTTCCCTCACTCTCCCACCCCTTTCTCTCTGTCACCCCCTCTCTGTCAGCCCCCACCCCTCCCTCTCTCTGTTCCCCCTCTCTCTCTCGGCTCACTCCAACTCTCAGCATCTCTCTCCCACCCCTTTCTCTTTGTCACCCCCTCTCTCTCAGCCCCCACCCCTCCCTCTCTCTGTTCCCCCTCTCTCTCTCGGCTCACTCCAACTCTCAGCATCTCTCTCCCACCCCTTTCTCTCTGTCACCCCCTCTCTCTCAGCCCCCACCCCTCCCTCTCTCTGTTCCCCCTCTCTCTCGGCTCACCCCTCTCTCAGCATCTCTCTCCCACCCCTTTCTCTCTGTCACCCCCTCTCTCTCAGCCCCCACCCCTCCCTCTCTCTGTTCCCCCTCTCTCTCGGCTCACTCCAACTCTCAGCATCTCTCTCCCACCCCTTTCTCTCTGTCACCCCCTCTCTCTCAGCCCCCACCCCTCCCTCTCTCTGTTCCCCCCTCTCTCTCGGCTCACCCCTCTCTCAGCATCTCTCTCGCACCTCTTTCTCGCTGTCCCTCTTCTCTCGCTCTGTCGCTCTTCTCTCTCTCTCTGTCCCTCTTCTCTCTCTCTCTCTCTGTCCCTCTTCTCTCTCTCTCTCTCTCTCTGTTCCCCCTCTCACACCTCTCTCTCTCTCTCTCTCTCCCTCATCTCTATCCCCCTCCCTCTCTCTGTCCCCCTCCCTCTTAACTCACCTGTCTCTCAGCATTTCTCTCACATCCCTCTCTCTCTGTCCCCCATCTCTCTCTCTGAGCACACCTCCCTCTCTCTGTTCTAGACATGTGCACAACAAAAAAATTTGTTTATTTTCGTTTCGTTTTTTTCGTTTCCGAAAAAAATTTGTTTAATTTCGTTTCGTTTTTTTCGTTTCCGTTGATTCGTAACGATTCGTACATTCGTAAGTCGTCGGTGTTCGTATTCGTAACGATTCCTACATTCGTAAGAGTTATTTTTTCGTTGATTCGTTTTTCGTTAGTTTAATTTTCGGACGCATTCGTATTTATTCGTACATTCGTAACATTCGTAGATTCGTAATCGGAGCATAATTCATAATTGTATGTAATGTGTATGCTTTTATTACATTTTAATAACTTACTAATCGAAAAAAAAAAGTTACGAATCGAAAAAAATAAAAGTTACGAATCGAAAAAAAAAGTTACGAATGTACGAATTTTTTTGTTCAATCCATTCGAAGCACGTTAAGCAGCACCATTGTAAGGGACACGGAAAATTACCAATTCAACAAAAGAAAAAGTTCCGAATGTACGAATTTTCGTTCGTTTTCGTTTTTCGGATTTTCTTCATTAGTACATTCATTGTTTCTAATTCGTTTTTTTTCGGATTTTCGTTGTTTTTCGAATTCGTTCGATTCGAATGATTCGTTAATCAGATTCGTACGATTCGAACGATTCGTTCATTCGTACGAAAATAACAAAAAAAAACGAAACGAATTGCACATGTCTACTCTGTTCCCTCTCTCTCAGCATACCTCTCGCACCCCTCTCTCTCTGTACCCCCTCCCTCTCTGTTCCCCCTTTCTCTCAGCATATCTCTCTCACCCCTCCCTCTCTATTCCCCCTCTCAGCATATTTCTCACACCCCTCTCACTCTGCCCCCCCTCTCTCTCAGCCCCCTTCTCTCTCACCCCTCCCTCTCTATTCCCCCTCTCAGCATATTTATCACACCCCTCTCTCTCTGCCCCCTCTCTCTCAGCCCCCTTCTCTCTCACCTCTCTCTCTCTCTCTCTCTCTCTCTCTCTCTCTCTCTCTCACAACCCCTCTCTTCCGCTCAGCCCCCCTCTCTCGCGAATTGCTGTGTTGGCACTTTGCAACACAAAACCAACATATTTATTTCAGTTTGGGCACTCGGGCTCAAAAAGGTTCGCCATCACTGCTCTACATTATGGCATCATTTTGGGTTTACATCCACTTTAAGGCTGGATTCACACTTATGCATTTTTTGTGCTTTTTGCATTTTGCAGATTTGTAATGCAGTCCATTTAACATGGTTTCCTATGGAACACGTTCTGTAGTGCAAATCTGCAAAAAGCACAAAGAATACATAGGTGTGAATCCAGCCCCAGTGGTCAAAAAAAGTTACAAGTAGGCCTCTGTGTCTCGCATTTCTGATGGAAATACTTGCTGTGCGTTGTCTCTGAGGTCATCGGGGTCTTTCCTCCACAATACCTAGAGAGAGAGAATGTCTTTGAGAAGCTCATGATCTCAGTTCTGGGGCAGGTTTGTGTCGGTACTTTGTTTTCAACTCTCTTCTTACTGGATTTCAGGTGTCTGGACTGCTCAAATCAAAGAGCTTCGATTCTCGATCTGTGACAAAATTGAAACCAATGGCACCAGCAAAAGCGAGTGGACTGAGCAACAGAGTGTCTGCAAAAGCTGCGAGAAACAATGAGAATAAGCCAGGCCTGCAATCCACCATCAGCGATCTGTGGAAGAACTTCAGCTTTAAAAAGTAATTTATTTATATGTTATTCATTCATGTCGGCACCATTCTTTCCATTACATTTTTAGCCGACCTCCTTTATCCCCGTGGTCTTTGATCTCTTTGAAGCTTTTAACCTCCCTTCTGTTTTGTCTCTTACGGTCCACAAAGAAAAGTGACTTTTTAGGCTTCTTTGTTGTTGCCTGTCTGTGTTCCAGTCTTCTCTTTCTGATTTAATTTACTGACGGGATTTAATCCTTTTCTTTAAATCTTTGCAGAAATTAATTGGATGCCGCAGAAGACGATTCTCTGCCCTTGGAAGCTACAATTTCCATCTGACCACCTCATTTTACCCAGCGACAGATGTTTGTTTCTTCCATACAGATTTTAGCTTTTGGTCTATTGGATCAGAATCTAGTATATATAGTACACACACACACACACACACACACACACACACACACACACACACACACACCACACACACCACACACACCACACACACACACACACACACACACACACACCACACACATACAAACAGAGACACACACAGACAGACAGCTATATATACATACATACGTGTGTATATATATATATATATATATATATATAATATTTTTTTTTTTTTTTTTAAGTTAAAGTTTACAATGTAGTTAAATTACTCTTCGGCTGGATATTTGCACACTGGAATGAATGAATGTACTGTAGCTGTTTTGACGTGCATGAATGTTTTAGAAGGAAAACCTGACCTTTCGTGAAATGTGATCACCTTGATGAAATGCGTCGGTAATGGGGAAAGATCAGTTGTGGCGGGGCAACAGGAAACGGCTAATCCCCCCCCCCCCCCCGGCCTTTATTTTGGTAATCGATTTTGAGTTCATTTTTAATTTGCAGTTAGCTAGTTGTCACTTGTATATCTCATCCTTTTTTATTGTTACTTGTATAGAATGTGTTTTGTATGAAATGGGCATTTTGAATTTGTATATATTTTTATGTGTTTTGTAAAATGTATGTATCAACTTTGTACATTATTGGGTCATGGGTAACAAATAAATACATTTTTATATTGCCTGCAGAGCTTTTATCTTAAAGTGTCATTAAACCCACATCATTTTAAAAATTGTCAGTACATGCTGTTCATAAATCCAGTAATTGGTGTTGCGCTCCTAAGTAAATGAAATCGTGTTCATGTAAAGTAAATTATCAATTGTCTCACAATATATAAATAAGCAAAGTAAAAGCCATAAAGTGCAAAAGACCAAAAAACATAAAATAAGGTAATAAAGTGCATATGCAATAAAGCTAAAATAATTGCGTGCAAATGTGTTTTGAGCAAATGGCTCAAGTGACTAACTGAAAAAGGTTTAAAAACAGGCAGTGGGTTATATATATATATATATATATATATATATATATATATATATATATATATATATATATATATATATATATATATATATATATATATATATATATATATATATATATATATAATTTTTATTTTTTTTTCCATATAATAAAAGTCCCAATAGTGCTAATTGGACACTCCTCTGGGTCCAAAGTGCAATGTGGAGGTGTTCTATAGTAACATCAGGTAGTACTGTGACTTTCAGTGAGGGGTGGATCTTCGGTGTATATAACACCGGTGGGTGTGCTAAATTATTACCTTACTGCTGTAAGGTAAACGACATTTACAAGAGAGAGAGAGGGAGCAGATCACTCGAGGTGGAATGGTTCCGGCTCGTTCCTCCTTTCCAATGTAGCCCAGTGTGTGTAGAGCTTAAGTGGGGTCACTCCCTTTCATTCCAATGAATGAATATCAGGGGCCGCTCAGATGCAAAGATAAACATACTGCACTATAGAAGGCTCTCTATGTCCGGTTAACTTTGCATCTGAGCAGTTCCTGATATTCATTCATTGGAATGAATGAATTCCAATCTCTAACCAGCCCTACACTATGGGGGGTGGGATATTGCATGTAGATGGAGGCGTCGCCTCTCTGTAATTCTAATCGCATACAAACAATAGACACAGGCTGGAGGGGTGTAGAATAGGCTGTGATTGGCAGAACCAACAACCTTGACAGCCCACACCATGTTTTTTGCACAAAAATAATAGTCCAAATACATACAGCAGTCAAAATAAGTATTAAACACATGACCACTTTTCTAGGTAAATACACACTATATTACCAAATGTATTGGGACGCCTGCCTTTACACGCGCATGAATTTTAATGGCATCCCAGTCTTCTGCCCCGTACACACGGTCGGAAAATCCGACCACAAAATCCATCTGATTTTTTACGACGGATTTTGTCCGACACTGGTGTTGCATACACACGGTCGGACAAAGTTGTAGGAAAATCCGATCTTCCTGAACGTGATGACGTTCGTTGCGTACGACGGGACTACGTAGAGGCTATTGGCCAATTGCTTTGGTCTTGTAATGTGATCTGAGCATGCGTAGCACTTTGTCCGTCGGAATTCGCTACACACGATCGGAAAAAGTCCGATAGGACTTTGTTGTCGAAAAATTTGAGAGCAGGAGATAAAACTTTGCCCGTCGGAAAAAATCAGACGGAAAAAGTCAGATGGAGCCCACACACGGTCGGAATTTCCGACAACATTGTCCGATAGGACATTTTCCGTCGGAAAATCCGACCGTGTGTACGAGGCATTAGTCCGTAGGGTTCAATATTGAGTTGGCCCACCCTTTGCAGCTATAACAGCTTCACCTCTTCTGGGAAGGCCGTCCACAAGGTTTAGGAGTGTCTATGGGAATGTTTGACCATTTTTTCCAGACGCACATTGAGTGAGGTCAGGCACTGATGTTGGACAAGAAGGCCTGGCTTGCAGTCTCCGCTCGAATTCATCCCAAATGTGTTCCATCAGGTTGAGGTCAGGCCTGTCAAGTTCCTCCACCCCTAACTCGTTCATCCATGTCTTTTTTTTTTTTTGGACATTGCTTTGGAGAAACCAATATGTGTATCTTTATTTTTTAATGCATGTATACTTGTAAAAGCCCCTCTTGCGTAGACATCCCTGAGACTGCTGCTGGTGCTGCCTTCTTGTTGGCAACCCCAGCAGACTCAGCTGTCATTCTATAACAGGAATATGCAATTAGCGGACCTCCAGCTGTTGCAGAACTACAAGTCCCATGAGGCATAGCAAGACTCTGACAGCCACAAGCATGACACCCAGAGGCAGAGGCATGATGGGTTTTGCAAGAGCTGTAGGTCTAATTGCATATCCCTGCTCTATAGTATTCCTCTTTGCTCTTTAGCTACATAAAAATGTTGCTTTTTTAAATGACAATTACGCGGTCATGCTACGCTGTACCCAAACAACATTTTTATAATTTTGTTCCCACAAATAGAGCTTTCTTTTGGTGGTATTTGATCACCACTGGAGTTTTTTATTTTTTGCTAAACAAAATAAAAAAGACCGAAAATTTTGAAAATAAATTCTTTGTTTCTGTTTATAAAGTTTTGTAAATAAGTAACTTTTCTCCTTCACTGATGGGCACTGATAAGGGGTACTAATATGCAGCACTGATAGGTTGCTATTACTTGGAACAGGTGGCCCTGATAGGTGACACTGATGGGGCACTGAAAGGCTGCACTGATGGGTACTTATGGGTGGCACTGGACACTGATGGGCATCACTGATAAGGAGGCACTGGCAGGCATTAGTGATTGGCACTGATTGGCATCATTTATGGGCTGATTGGCATCCCTGGTGGTCCTGGGTGGGCATCCTCGGGGGGGGGGGGGCTCAATCAGCGCAGACCCCCCCCCCCCCCCCCTGGTCAGGAGAGCAGCCGATCTGCTCTCCTCTAGTCACGCCTGTCAGATGCGATAGAGGAAAAAACGATACATGGCTCTTCCTGTTTACACCGGAATCGGCTGTGATTGGACACAGCTGATCAGTTGTGGTGTGTCAGACTGACACACAGCACCACCGATCACTGTGCTCCGGCTCGTTATCCTAAGAGACGTCAGGATAACGGAACCACCGCCCAGCCGTCGTTTTGCTGTAGTCCGGGTGGGAATGGGTTAAAAAAATTTAGCAAAAAAAAAACGCAGTGGTGATTAAATGCCACCAAAAGACAGCTAATTTTGTATGATAAAAATTTAATTTGGGGTACAATGCTGCATGACCGCACAATTGTCATTAAAAGTGCGACAGCGCTGAAAGCTGAAAATCGGCCTGGGCAGGGAGGGGGTGGAAGTGCCCGGTATTGAAGTGGTTAAATATGTGGCACTGCAGCCTGAAGGTGGCAGTATTTACATGCAGGCTTTCCCTTCTGGCTGTAGACTCCAGGCGCCATGTGATCAGTAGGTCAGAGCTGACATAGCAATAACATTGGCAACCTCTGAATGGGTTCCCCGTCCAAATTGTGTGTTGGGGGGTTTAAGGACAGCTGACACCGAGCCATCAACCACATGACGTGTCTGCTCTCCTCTTTAGTAAAGTGTCCTTCTTTGCATGGGGAATGCGGTTCATATACCAACTGCGAGCCGACAAGTGTCACATTCCCAGATATCCAGTAACGAGTGGATTGCTATATTTGCATACACTCACAGCTGCACTTGGAAATGCAAACTATGGCGCTGCTTGACTGCAAATGTAATCCTTCTGCTAATGTCTGTAAATAAAATCTGCATCCAACAGAGGGATTGGGAACTCGAGGGATGTCAGAAACCAGTGGGGACAGTCTTTGATAAAGAACAGCCCTTTTTCTGACACTTGTATTTTTTTTTTTGCTAGAAAATTTCTTCGAAGCCCTCAAACATGCCTGTCCATTATTTAACCACTTCAGCCCCAGAAGGATTTGCCCCCTTACTGACCAGGCCATTTTTTTTGCCACTGCGGTGCTTTAAATGACAGTTGCGCGGTCTTGCGACATTGTACCCAAAGATTAATGGCATCTCCCCCCCCCCCCCACAAATAGCTTTCTTTTGGTGGTATTTGATCACCTCTGTGGTTTTTTTATTTTTTGCGCTATAAACAAAAAAAGAGCACAAATTTTTCAAAAAATAAACAATTTTTGGTGTTTACAAGTGTTTACAAATTAAAATCCGTATTTTTTGCTAGAAAATGACGTGTGTGTGTGTGTGTGTACAATATATATATATATTGCTATATATATAATATATATATATATATATATATATATATATATATATATATATATATATATATATATATATAACTTTTAGCAGAGACTCTAGAGAATAAAACGGCGATTGTTGCAATATTTTATGTCACACTGTATTTGTGCAGCAGTGTTTTAAGCGCAACTTTTTGGGAAAAAAAGATACTTTCATGAATTTTAAAAAAACCGAAACAGTAAAATTAGCCCAATTTTTTTTATATAATGTGAAAGATGATGTTACACCGAGTAAATAGATACCAAACTTGTCCCGCTTTATAATTGCACGCACTCGTGGAATGGCGACAAACTACGGTACCTAAAAAATCTCCATAGGCGACGCTTTAAAAATGTTTTACGCTTACCAGGTTAGAGTTACTTTTATTGCTGTCACAAGGAATGTAAACATCCCTTGTGACAGTAATAGGTGGTGACAGGTACTCTTTATGGAGGGATGGGGGGGGGGGGTCTAAAAGACATCCAAATCCCTCCTTTGCACTTCAAAGTATTCAGATCGCCGGAAACTATCTGAATACTGTGTACTTTTTTAAATTTGGCGCCATTGGCAGCCGAGTAAACAGGAAGTGACGTTGTGACGTCGCTTCTGTGTTTACATTAAGGAGACTGGAACCAAGCCGTTTCCGGCTTCGTTACAGTCCCTCACTAGCCGCCGGAAGCGGCGGATGTTAGATCGGGCCTCACGATCGAATGGGAGGCCCGGTAAGAGCGGCGCGAGGCAGTGGGAGGGGACGTCCCCCCCCCCGCTCCTCCGGTATAACAGCCGAGCGGCTTTTAGCCGCATCAGTTGTTACACCTGTAAAGCCGATCACCGGCTCTAAACAACTGTATCGGGATGATGCCTGCAGCTGCGGGCATCGTCCCGGTATAACCCCTGAAAGCAGAGTACGCATATCTGCGTACGCTCGGCGGGAAGGGGTTAAGGGTGTGCACTTATGCAACCATATTTTATTTTTTTTACTTCCCTCCACCTAAAAGATTACAGTTTGTTCAATTGAGTTGTACAGTTTTTAGGTCACATTTAGCCGAGGTTCACACGGACAGCGTAATTGAAATCGTGTGAGTGCAGCTGAACCCGCGCAATTTCATACCGGGCATGTCAGTCCAACATTAGGGGGCAATTTCAGAGACATCTGTGCGGGTTCCTGCGTAGTTGTCTGTCGTAGTTGTCTGTACAAATCGCACCCAGAAGTCACCAAAAGTCGGTGTCGTACCGATTCGGACAGTGCCATTGCTGGCAATAGCCGCTGATTTGACATGTCAAATCGCACCAATGTGAACCTAGGCTAAAGGTGGAAAAAGTTCTGAAATTATTTCTTTGTTTAATTTTTTTTACATCACAGAAACCTGACATTGTAACAGGGGTGTGTAGACTTTTTAGATCCACTGTATGTATATTAGCAGAGGCCTTAGAGAATGAAACGGTGGGTTTTGCAAATTTTTTATGTCGCAGTATTTGCGCAGTGGTTTTTCAAATGCTAATTTTTGGGAAAAAATGCACTTTAATGCACGTAAAAACAATATATAAAATCTAAAAATTGATGTTACGGTGAGTAAATAAATACCTAACATGTCGCACTTTAAAATTTGGGCACGTTTGTGGAATGCCGACAAACTACGTCACCCTAAGTGGTGCTTTAAAAGCCTTTACAGGTTACCAGTTTCGAGTTAGTGGAGGTCTGGTGCGAGGATTATCGCTCTCGCTCTGATGTTCGCAGCAATACCTCACATGTGGTGTGATTGCCATTTTCGTATATGTGCGGGACCAACGTGTGCATTTGCGTGCGAGCACAGGGCACTTTAAAAATGTATTTTTATTTACTATATTATATATATATTTTATTTTAACATTTTTTTTTTTTTTTTTTTTTTTTATGTTGATCGCTTTTATTGCTGTCACAAGAAATGTAAACATCCCTGGTGACAGCCATAGGCAATGAGAGGTACTCTTTATGGAGAGATCTGGGGGCCATTAGACCCCCAGATGTCTCCTCCTGCCCTTACAAGCATCTGATCACACCAAAATTGGTGTGTTCAGATGCTTTACAAATTTAAAAATGGCGCTTTTGACAACTAGGAAAACAAGAAGTGAAGAAAACACTCTTCGCTTACAGTTTCCTATATCATAGAGCTTATCAGAGACATTCCGGTTCTCCATGAGCTCTGTGGTAAGCCAGCAGAGGCTGAACACTGGGGTCTCCCGGTGGGAGGACGGGAGATCGGCAGAGGAGGAGGGGGGGGAACGTCCTCTCCTACTGTTTGTAAAAGTGAGCCAGCAGCTAATTGGCTGCTAGGATTGCTTTTACAATAAAGCTAACCACCAGCTGAAAAAAATCAAGTGGTTCAAGTCAAACATTGTTTTTAGAGGGTCTAAAGTCTCGTACACACGATCGGATTTTCCACAGACAAAGCCTTCGGACTTTTGTCCGAAGGCGTGTGCCTGGATTTTGTCTTGCATACAAACCCAAATGTAGTGATGTACTAGAAGCCAAAAAAGAGGAAGTTCAATTGTCAAGCGCCATCCTTTGGGCTCCTGCTAATTTCATGTTAGTAGAAGTTTGGTGAGTGATGATTTGCGCTTTTAATTTCGCACTTTTCAGTTTGTTTCTGAGGTCACAGTACTCCAATGGGCTCCACAGTCACAAGATCTCGGAAGCATGCAGGACAGGGCTCAGTGCTGCAGCTTGTTGTGCCCCCACGTCTCCATACAGCTAGTGGTGATGATGCAAGATTTGTCAGCTCTACTCCCCTCCTCTTCCTTCTTTTTCTCCTCCATGCCCTCCTCTGCTGTATAGTCCTATGAACCACAAGTACCCCCTAAGCGTTCAAGGGACTATTCAATAAGGCAGACTAAAAGGTGCCATACAGTGCTTCAGCTGGTGTGTCTAGGGGACAGGAACCACACTGGAGCAGAGATTCTTGGTGCTCTGCAGGGACAGGCCCAGAGGTGGTTTGCACCACGCCAGCTGGAGCCAGGAATGCTGGTGTGCAATAATGGCACAAACCTCCTGTCTGCCCTTAGACAGGGAAAGTTGACACATGTGTCATGCTTGGCACATGTCCTCAATTTGGTGGTGCAGCGTTTCCTAAATAGGTACCCAGGGTTGGAAGATCTGCTAAAGCAGGCCAGAAGAGTCTGTAGCCATTTCAGGTGGTCATACATAGCATTCGGGTGTCTGAAATTCACCAGGGAATTCCACCTGCCCGTAAACCGCCTGATTTGTGACATGCCCACCAGGTGGAACTCGACTTTGGCAATGCTGCATCGGCTGCACATGCAGCAGAGGGCCGTCAAGTACCTGTGTGAGTATAGCACAACAGGCTCAGGCTGGCTTGGCTCCCCCCCCCCCCCACGCCAATGGCTGCTCATAAAGGATGCATGCACTGTAATGTCACCATTTGAGGAGGCCACAAAGATGGTGAGCCTTGACAATGCATGCATCAGTGACACAATCCCTGTTGTGTTCCTGCTGGAGCAGACTCTGCATGGCATTATGGACAGGGCACTTGAGGCAGAGCAGCAGGAGGAAGAGGAGGACTTCCTTTCCTCTCAAGGCCCACTTTATGCAGATACCTTTGTTCCTATGCCACAGAACACACAAGAAGAGAGGGAGGAGGAGGATTCTGGCAGTTTTAGAGGCATTGAAGCAGAGGAAGACATATGTCAAACAGTAAGAGGGTCTTCCATCTGCAGAACCCTTTGGAGTAGTACGTGGCTGGGAGGAGGCAGTTCCAGATACTATAATCCTCATGGGCTCCCTCGTGCTTCAAAGCCTGCGAAAGGACCCAAGAATACGTGGCATAAAGGAGAAGGATCACTATTGTTTGGCAACCCTCGTTCTAAGGGGAATGTCTCAGAACTCATCCCATCCCCACAGAGAGTGCAGAAGATAGTCTCTTGAAGACACCTTGAGGAGGAGTTTATCTAATGCTTTTTCCAACTCTGGTAGGTTACAGTGTTGTGAAAAACTTAGTTTTGAGGCTTCTGTTGGTCAAGTGAGGAGCGATAGAGAAGGCGGCCACCTAAGTTATGCATTTCACCATTTTTTTTTAGTCCTTGCCGCCCAGGGCTGTCAGCTTCCACATCCCATCGGCAGTGTCTGCATCACACATGGTGGACGATTATCTAGGGGCGAAAACAGAGATTGAGAGCTTTCCAGTTGACGATCCATTGGGTCATGAGAATAGACCACTGGCCAGAACTTGCCCAGTATGCAATTGAGCTGATGGGCTGCCCTGCATCCAGCGTGCTTTCCAAATCGGCATTCAGTGCTGCTGGAGGTTTTGTTACTGATAATAGAACACATCTGTCCACAGACTCGTGGACTGCCTGACATTTATCAAAATGAAACAGTCCTGGATTACCAGCAGCTATGAAGCCCCTGTCTGCCCATTCTCCTCTGACATCAACAAGGCATTTTCCTCCACACAACTGGATATTTTCTCTTTTTCTGACCATTTTCTGTAAACCAGAGAGATGGCTGTGTGTGAAAATCCTAGTAGATGAGCAGTTTTTGAAATACTCACAGCCCATCTGGCACCAACGACCATGCCACTTGAATCAGAAAAGGGCTGGCGACTCGGATGCTCTTGAATAAAAGTCCTTTTTTTCGTTACATGGGTACACAGGTACAGACTGTGCTGACGCGTTTCGGCTTAGAACCCTTCATCAAAGCTTTGAAGAGGCTAAGAGCAACGGAAGGTAGTTTTTCAAGTTAAGAATAAATGCTTCACTAAAATTATTAGTGTTCAGCAGGGGCGTGTGAATGGGGGAAAAAAATACCACGCTAAACCCTGAAAGTGAAAATGAAGCTGCTAACACACAAAGTCCCAATGGTATTATCAAAAATGAGTGTAGCGCTAAATGTAACCCAACAGGTGTCACAATGAAAATGTCAAATCGAAGTGATGATGGGCCCGATTGGCCATCCTATTGGATGCCCGGCACTTTGGCTGAAGAGACACACTCACAGGGGAGGAAGCTGGAGGATCGGATTCCTCCATAGCCGCTGACACAGGAGGAGAGGACGAGGACCCAACAGCCCGGAATGGAGGAGGAGACACACGGGATGCAGGAGCCATCGCCTGCCCACCCCCCATCTTGCTGCCGTCACCTGGATGGGGTAAGTGCCGGTCTGATGGTGGGCAGGCGTGCGGGAGGGTCACAGTGGCTGCATACGTTGGGCACAGGCTGCATATGATGGGCAGAAGCTGCATTTGACTGGCACAGGCTGCATATAATGGGAACAGAGGCTGCATATGTTGGGCACAGGCTGCATTAGATGGGCAGAAGCTGCATATGACAGGCACAGGCTACATATCACGGACACAGACTGCATAAGATGGGCACAGAGGCTGCAAATGATGGGCACAGGCTGCATATGATAGGCACAGAGGCTGCAGATGCCCTTTCTACAGGCAAGACCAGCTCCGTGGTGTGCTGATGACATTTTCTCATTTTGATGATCTTTGGTTCCAGCTGGTGGTCCATGCAGCACCCATCTACACTTGCACCCACTTTGCAGGAATGTGTGCATTGGGAATAGAATGTCGGACTCATCTACATCAATTGCAGGCTCTTTGCAGTCTATCAAAGTGAACTAGGAAGGTAAGTCGTATGGAATGGTGATGGAGGGAGAAGTGTCTGCCACATGGCATGTGAGAGGCTTTTATGCACGCTATAAATTGTAGCTGTGTTCACTCTGAATACCCAATCATGCAGATGAAATAAATCAACAGGAATTTGCTTTTCGCATGATTGAGTTATTGAAGTGAAGCTATACTCATTTCCTTTAGCTAATCAGCCTGGCTGCCTTGTAAACGTTTCCAGATGCCATTAGCAGTTGTAATTAATCTCACTTGTTTAGAGCTGATTCTTAAAGGCGACCTACAATCTGAGAAGCAGAGAGGATGTCCCCGCTTTTATTTTCTGAAAAACCTAGTTGCCGTGCGAAGGCCTCATTCACACGAATGTACTAAAGCATATACACCCCTGTGTCTCCTCGAAGGCAGACAGCCGGAGTTTGGGGGACACACACCCCCATGGATACCAAATTGGGAGCAGTGACCTCCACTCCCTTGCTGGACAGTTTTAATGCTAAATTCCAGCTACAGTCCAAGACCAATTCCAGCATTTCTTTCCTACTTTTAAAAATCATAATTTTTGTTGCTAGAAAATTACTTGGAACCTCCAAACAGCAGAGACTAAAGAATATAATGGCGGTCGTTGCAATTTGGGAATAAATACACTTTAATACATTTTATGCAATTTCATGCAATATAGTGTCGTATGCCATATGTTTCATGCAATATAGTGTGGGCGCGCAAACGCGGCACCTGCTGCACAGAGGAGGAGCCGATACGCGTGCCTGGCAGACCCGATGTCCGCCGGCCACCCGCGAATGCGGTACAGGGAGGCAGAACAGGGATCTGCTTATGTAAACAAGGCAGATCCTCGTTCTGACAGGGGACACCATGGAGATCTGCTGTTCCTAGTGATCAGGAACAGCGATTTCAGTTTTCTTTCTGTCCGCACTTCCCCCACACAGTTAGAAACACACAAGGGGTACACAATTAACCCCTTTGATCATCCCATGTAGTTAACCCCTTCCCTTTTTTTTTTTTTTTTTTTCGCACCAATCACTGTATTGATGTCACTGATCCCCAAAAAGTGTCACTTAGTGTTTGCTTGCTGCAATGTCGCAGTCCCGCTAAAAATCGGAGATCGCTGCCATTACCAGTAAAAACAATAAAAAAATAATTTAAAGTCCATAAATCTATACCCTTTTTTATAGGCGCTATAACTTTCTATACTTGTACATATTGTCTGTAGTTAGACATAATTTCCTCCTGCTTGCTGAATAGCAGCATCTCTCCCTGGTGGTCTAGTGGTTAGGATTCGGCGCTCTCACCGCCGCGGCCCGGGTTCGATTCCCGGTCAGGGAAAGTGAATTTTTTTTCTTGAAACTTCATCCTGTATAAATGACACTAGCAGTGAAGGGGTTAACCACAAGGGGACAGTGTAGGGGTTAAGTATGCCTAGGGGTGTGTTTCTTACTGTGGGGGCGTGGCTGTCAGCTAGTGAATGCGGATCTCTGCTCCAATCACTAGTAATGGCGGCGATCAGCGATTTTTATTGTGACTGCGACATTATGGCGGACACATCGGACATTTTTGACACATTTTTGGGACCATTGTCATTTATACAGCAATCAATGCTATTTAAATGCATTGATTCCTGTATAAATGACACTGGCAGTGAAGGGGTTAACCACAAGGGGGCAGTGTAGGGGTTAAGTATGCCTAGGGGGTGTGTTTCTTACTGTGTGGGGCGTTGCTGTCAGCTAGTGAATGCGGATCTCTGCTCCAATCACAGGGAGCAGAGATCGGCGTCACTAGTTGCTAGGCAGAACGGGAGATGCTGTGTATTTCCGCATCTCCCCGTTCAGCCTTCCCGTGAGACGATCGCGGGTGTCCCCGCGGCAACCACGACCGGCCTTACGGGGGTCCCGACCGGCGCGGGAGCGCTCCGCTTCCGGCGCGCTCCCGATGGCACGGACAGCATTAAGGAGTCAGATGTTAGACATAATTTCCTCTTGCTTGTTGAATAGCAGCATCTCTCCCTGGTGGTCTAGTGGTTAGGATTCGGCGCTCTCACCGCCGCGGCCCGGGTTCGATTCCCGGTCAGGGAAAGTGAATTTTTTTTCTTGAAACTTCATCCTGTATAAATGACACTAGCAGTGAAGGGGTTAACCACAAGGGGACAGTGTAGGGGTTAAGTATGCCTAGGGGTGTGTTTCTTACTGTGGGGGCGTGGCTGTCAGCTAGTGAATGCGGATCTCTGCTCCAATCACTAGTAATGGCGGCGATCAGCGATTTTTATTGTGACTGCGACATTATGGCGGACACATCGGACATTTTTGACACATTTTTGGGACCATTGTCATTTATACAGCAATCAATGCTATTTAAATGCATTGATTCCTGTATAAATGACACTGGCAGTGAAGGGGTTAACCACAAGGGGGCAGTGTAGGGGTTAAGTATGCCTAGGGGTGTGTTTCTTACTGTGTGGGGCGTTGCTGTCAGCTAGTGAATGCGGATCTCTGCTCCAATCACAGGGAGCAGAGATCGGCGTCACTAGTTGCTAGGCAGAACGGGGAGATGCTGTGTATTTCCGCATCTCCCCGTTCAGCCTTCCCGTGAGACGATCGCGGGTGTCCCCGCGGCAACCGCGACCGGCCTTACGGGGGTCCCGACCGACGCGGGAGCGCTCCGCTTCCGGCGCGCTCCCGATGGCACGGACAGCATTAAGGAGTCAGATGTTAGACATAATTTCCTCTTGCTTGTTGAATAGCAGCATCTCTCCCTGGTGGTCTAGTGGTTAGGATTCGGCGCTCTCACCGCCGCGGCCCGGGTTCGATTCCCGGTCAGGGAAAGTGAATTTTTTTTCTTGAAACTTCATCTGCCTATTTAATATTATCAACTCAAAGCAGAGGCTGACTATCCAAGAACTATGCCTAGAACACACAATGAGAAAATCTGACTAAAAAAATACCGCTTTCGGATCGATCGTCTGATGATCGTTATTACACAGCTTTTGAGAGCCCATCAAAACAGCTCATGCTAAATTTTTTAAAGGAACAAGAACGATTTTTTTCTCGTATAATAACAGAACAAAATAACGATTTTTGTTTAATCAGTACAGTATTTGTCCATAAAAAAAAATCGATTGACCAAGACCGCGCATGCTTGGGAAACAAAAGAATACATTACAATATAATACATCACACCATTACAGGAAGGTTGCGAGCACTGAACTTATTCTCTCTGGAGAAGAGACGCTTGAGAGGGGATATGATTTCAATATACAAATACCGCACTGGTGACCTCACAGTAGGGATAAAAGAGAGTTTAACAAAACACGTGGCCACTCATTAAAATTAGAAGAAAAGAGGTTTAACCTTAAACTACGCAGAGTGGTCTCAGCCGGGGGGCATCGATAGTTTCAAAAAATGATTAGATAAGCACCTGAACGACCGCAACATACAGGGATATACAATGTAATACTGATATATAATCACACACATAGGTTGGACTTGACTTTTTTTCAATCTCACCTACTATGTAACTATGTAATTTTATTGGGGTACGGCGTCGCACGACCGCGCAATTGCCAGTTAACCGGTTCCAGACCGGCGCACGACGATATACGTCGGCAGAATGGCACGGACAGGCAGGAGGGCGTATATATAAGTCCCTCCTTAATGCCGTCCGTGCCATCGGGAGCGTGCCGGGAGCGGCGCGCTCCCGCGCCGGTCGGGACCCCCGTGAGGCCGGTCGCAGGTCCCGCGGACTCGACCGCCGCGGGGACACCCGCGATTGTCTCACGGGAAGGCTGAACGGGGAGATGCGGAAATACACAGCATCTCCCCGTTCTGCCTAGCAACTAGTGACGCCGATCTCTGCTCCCTGTGATTGGAGCAGAGATCAGCATTCACTAGCTGACAGCCACGCCCCCCACAGTAAGAAACACACCCCTAGGCATACTTAACCCCTACACTGCCCCCTTGTGGTTAACCCCTTCACTGCCAGTGTCATTTATACAGGAATCAATGCATTTAAATAGCATTGATTGCTGTATAAATGACAATGGTCCCAAAAATGTGTCAAAAATGTCCGATGTGTCCGCCATAATGTCGCAGTCACAATAAAAAACGCTGATCGCCGCCATTACTAATAAAAAAAAAATTATTAATAAAAATGCTATAAAACTATCCCCTATCTTGTAAACGCTATAACTTCTGCGCAAACCAATCAATAATCGATTATTGCGATTTTTTTTACCAAAAATATGTAGAAGAATACGTATCGGCCTAAACTGAGGAAAAAAAATGTTTTTTTTTATATATTTTTTGGGGATATTTATTATAGCAAAAAGTAAAAAATATTGCATTTTTTTCAAAATTGTCGCTCTATTTTTGTTTATAGCGCAAAAAAATAAAAACCGCAGGGGCGATCAAATACCACCAAAAGAAAGCTCTATTTATGGGAAAAAAAGGACGTCAATTTTGTTTGGGAGCCGCGTCGCACGACCGCGCAATTGTCAGTTAAAGCGACGCAGTGCCGAATCGCAAAAAGGGGCCTGGTCCTTTGGCTGCAAATTGGTCCGGTCTGAAAGTGGTTAAAGTAATGCAAAAAAATGACCTGGTCATTAAGGGGTTAAGTCTTTCCGGGGCTGAAGGGGATGACAAACCTTGGCACCCCAGATGTTTTGGAACTACATTTCCCATGATGCTCAACAACTCTGCAGTGGTAGCATCATAGGAAATGTAGTTCCAAAACATCTGGGGTGCCAAGGTTCCCCATTACTGCACTATGCTATAACATTCTATACTTGTATATCTCTTCTATAGTGTAACGTAATTTCCTCTTGCTTGCTCAACAGCAGCATCTCTCCCTGGTGGTCTAGTGGTTAGGATTCGGCGCTCTCACCGCCGCGGCCCGGGTTCGATTCCCGGTCAGGGAAAGGGAATTTTTTTTTTCTTAAAACTAAATTTGCCTTTTTAATATTATCACCTCAAAGCAGAAGCTGATTATCCAAGAATTATGCCTAGAACACACGATGAGGAAATCGGATGAAAAAAAATACAGCTTTCGGAGCGATCGTCTGATAATCTGATCGTTAGTACACAGCTTTTGAGAGCCGATCATAACAGCTCATGCTAAATTATTTGAAGGAACAAGCACAATTTTTTCTCGTATAACAGAGCAAATATGATTTTTGTTTAATCAGTACAGTATTTGTCCAAAAAAAAAAAAAAACGATTGACCAAGACCGCGCATGCTCAGAAACAAAAGAATATAATACATCAAACCATTACAGGAAGTTGTATTCTGTCGTATGAGAATTGTAGTAACTTTAGTAATCTTTTAGTTTTCGATGTTAGACTAGCATGCAAAAAAAGGGACGATTGTTCATCCGATAATCTCATTGTGTGTATTCGTTATGATCGAAATTCGTTATTTCGAATAAATTCTTAACTTCGGAAAAATTTGAATTCGTTCCGCTCCATTCGTTTAGATGTGGTATTCGTTATTTCAATAATTCGTAAAAATTCGAAAGAAGGAAAATCCAAAACTAACAACGAAAATTCAAATTTTCGTTTCATTCGTTTTTGTTTTTTTAGTTTTTCGTGTCATTCGTTATGATCGAAATTTGTTATTTTGAATAAATTCGTAACTTCGGAAAAATTAGAATTCGTTCCGCTCCATTCGTTTAGATGTGGTATTCGTTATTTCAATAATTCGTAAAAATTCGAAAGTAAGAAAATCCGAAACTAACAACGAAAATTCAAATTTTCGTTTCATTCGTTTTTCGTGTCATTCGTTATGATTGAAATTCGTTTCATTTCGTTTTTTTTTTTCCATTCGTTTAGATGTGGTATTCGTTATTTCAATAATTCGTAAAGATTCGAAAGTAAGAAAATCCGAAACTAACAACGAAAATTCAAATTTTCGTTTCATTCGTTTTTTTTTTTTTTCTTTTGGTGTCATTCGTTATGATCGAAATTCGTTATTTCGAATAAATTCGTAACTTCGGAAAAATTTGAATTTGTTCCGCTCAATTCGTTTAGAAGTGGTATTCGTTATTTCGATAATTCGTAAAAATCTGAAAATAAGAATGAAATAATAACTAACTACAGTAATACCTCGGACTGCGAGTAACGCGGTTTACGAGCGTTTCGCAATGCAAGCTATTATTTTTTTTAAATCCTGACTTGCTTTGGGAGCGTTGTCTCGCAAAACGAGCAGGATTCAAGCCTCTGGGGTGTGCAGTACCGCATTTGGCCAGAGGTGGGGCGGGGTGTCGGTGTCTTGCCGAGAAAGTTCCCCCGGCGGATAAGGACCCCCCTGTACTGAGCAGGCGTTGCGCTTGGGCAGTGCGAAGCACAATGAAGCACAACGGAGTTTTTCAAAAATAGCTAAAGCCAGTCAGCTGTACATGGCGCCTGCGCACTACATTCTAACCTATGTCCAGGTTCAAGCCCCACCATCCAAGTGGACATAGAGTTAGAATAAAAATGTGCCGAGAGCAGCGAGGCCGTGCCCGAAGCGTAGCGAGCCCGCAAGGGGCCCTGTTACAGGCGCCGTGTACAGCTGATTCACTATCTTCTGCTTCGCCTATTTCCGGCGGCTTCGTTATGCGCAAGCGCTGCGCCTGCACAGTACAGGGGGGTCCTTATCAGCCGAGGCGAACTTTCTCGGCAGAACACCGGTGACACTCGGAAACACTCCGTTCCCGAGCGGCTCTGAGTTTTTCGGAATGTCTCCGGCACCCCCCACCTCTGGTTAGATGCGGTACTGCATACACTAGCAGTGCCACTGGAACGGGTTATCTAAGTTTCCATTATTTGCTACGGGGAAACTTGCTTTGATTTTCGATTTTCGATATCGACACTCTACGAATAATAGCGAATTATCCGAAAACTTATTAACGTTACATAACACATAAGTCTATTGTTCACCAATCACTCAGAGGAAGTACGATATACGAAATTTTGTTTACGAATACGAAATTTCGTATTTCGTACTTCCTCTGAGTGATTGGTGAACAATAGACTTGTGTTATGTAACGTTAATACGTTTTTGGATAATTCGTTATTATTCGTAGAGTGTCGATATTCGTTATACTGAACCTCTAATTCATTCGAATCATTCGTTATATCCGCTATAATTTCTTTCATATTAGTTGAAATTCATCATTTGGTAGTTTGGATTCGGATAATTTGGATCCGAAATTCATAAACGAAATTTCGTATTTCGTACAGAATTCGTATTCGTAAAAATTTGTACGAATTTCCGATTCGTACGAAACTAATCGCACATGTCTACACTGCACTATGCTATAACAGTCTATAGTTGTATATCTCTTCTGTAGTTGAACGTAATTTCCTCTTGCTTGCTGAACAGGAGCAACATCTCTCCCTGGTGGTCTAGTGGTTAGGATTCGGCGCTCTCACCGCCGCGGCCCGGGTTCGATTCCCGGTCAGGGAAAGTGATTTTTTATTTTTTTTCTTCTTGAAACTTCATCTACCTAATTAATATTATCACCTCAAAGCAGAGGCTGATTATCCAAGAATTATGCCTGGAACACACAATGTTGAAAATCGGACGAAAAAAATACTGCATTCGGAGCGATCGTCTGATGATCTGATCGTTAGTACACAGCTTTTGAGAGCTCCATAAATAATCACCATAATGCTGCCTGCGTCCTAGCAAAAAAAAAAATGGATGCTAGTTGGCAGAAGCTACCTGCAACCTGGCAACAGGACATTATACCTATTTCTTCAGAAACTGCCTGCGTCCTAGAAACAGAAGGATGCTAGTCAGCAGAAGCCGTCTACGTCCTAGTAACAGAAGGAAGTTAGGTGATGTTAGTCACTTGTGTCCTAGCAACAGAGGGATGTTGAGCAGCAATAGCCGCCTGCATCTTAGCAGTAGAAGGAAGCTAGTCAACAGAAGCACTCTGTATCCTAGCAACAGAAGGACGTTGGCCAGCAGTAACTGCCTGCATCCTAGCAACAGAGGGACACTAGATGGCTAAAATTGCTGCCAGTGGCATAGCAACAGAAGGATGCTAAGTGGCTTCCTTCAGAAGCTGCCTGCATCCTAGCAATAAAAAGGATACTACGCATCTTTCTTTAGAAGCTACCTGCAACCCGACAACAGAAGGACATTATACCTATTTCTTCAGAAACTGCCTGTGTCCTAGCAACAGAAGGATGCTAGTCAGCAGAAGTCATCTACTTCCTAGCAACAGAAGAATGCTAGTCAGCAGAAGCCGTCTACTTCCTAGCAATAGAAGGAGGCAATGTGACTTTAGCCACTTGTGTCCTAGCAACAGAAGGATGTTGAGCAAGAAAAGCTGCCTGCATCTCAGCGATAGAAAGAAGGTAGTCAACAGAAGCAGCCTGTATCCTAGCAACAGAAGGACTCTGGCCAGCAGTAACTGCCTGCATCCAAGCAACAGAGGGACACTAGATGATTAAAATTGCTGCCAGTGCCATAGCAACAGAAGGAACGCTAAGTGGCTTCCTTCAGAAGCTGCCTGCATCCTAGCAATAAAAAAGGATACTACACATCTTTCTTTAGACGCCGTCTGCATCCTAGCAACAAAAAGACCCTCAGCAGCAAAAACTGCCTGCGCCCTAGCAAGAGAAGGCTGCTAGTTGACAGAAGCTGCCTGCATCCTAGCAACAGAAGGACACTAGGTGGCTAAAATTGCCAATGCCTTAGCAAACAGAAGGATGCTAATCGACAGAAGCTGTCTGCGTCCTAGCAAAAAAAAAAAAAAAAATGGATGCTAGTTGGCAGAAGCTACCCGCATCCTGGCAACAGAAGGACATTATACCTATTTCTTCAAAACTGCCTGCGCCCTAGCAACAGAAGTATGCTAGTCAGCAGAAGTCATCTACTTCCTAGCAACAGAAGGAGGCAATGTGACATTAGCCACTTGTGTCCTAGCAACAGAGGGATGTTGAGCAAGAAAAGCCTCCTGCATCTCATCGATAGAAGGAAGGTAGTCAACAGAAGCAGTCTGTATCCAAGCAACAGAGGGACACTAGATGATTACAATTGCTGCCATTGCGATAGCAACAGGAGGACACTAAGTTGCTTCCTTCAGAAGCTGCCTGCATCCTAGCAATAAAAAAGGATACTACGCATCTTTCTTTAGAAGCCGTCTGCATCCTAGCAACAAAAAGATGCTCAGCAGCAAAAACTGCCTGCGCCCTAGCAAGAGAAGGCTGCTAGTTGACAGAAGCCGCCTGCATCCTAGCAACAGAAGGACACTAGGTGGCTACAATTGCCAACGCCTTAGCAAACAGAAGGATGCCAATCGACAGAAGCTGTCTGCGTCCTAGCAAAAAAAAAAAAAAATGGACGCTAGTTGGCAGAAGCTACCCGCATCCTGGCAACAGAAGGACATTATACCTATTTCTTCAAAACTGCCTGCGTCCTAGCAACAGAATTATGCTAGTCAGCAGAAGCCGTCTACTTCCTAGCAACAGAAGGCGGCAATGTGACGTTAGCCACTTGTGTCCTAGAAACAGAGGGATGTTGAGCAAGAGAAGCCGCCTGCATCTCATCGATAGAAGGAAGCCAGTCAACAGAAAGCAGTCTGTATCCAAGCAACAGAGGGACACTAGATGATTAAAATTGCTGCCAGTCCCATAGCAACAGAAGGAACGCTAAGTGGCTTCCTTCAGAAGCTGCCTGCATCCTAGCAATAAAAAAGGATACTACGCATATTTCTTTAGAAGCCGTCTGCATCCTAGCAACAAAAAGATGCTCACCAGCAAAAACTGCCTGCGCCCTAGCAAGAGAAGGCTGCTAGTTGACAGAAGCCGCCTGCATCCTAGCAACAGAAGGACAATAGGTGGCTAAAATTGCCAACGCCTTAGCAAACAGAAGGATGCTAATCACCATAATGCTGCCTGCGTCCTAGCAAAAAAAAAAAAATGGATGCTAGTTGGCAGAAGCTAACCGCATCCTGGCAACAGAAGGACATTATACCTATTTCTTCAGAAACTGCCTGCGTCCTAGCAACAGAAGGATGCTAGTCAGCAGGAGCCGTCTACATCATAGCAACAGAAGGTTAGGCGAAGTTAGCCACTTGTGTCCTAGCAACAGAGGGACGTTGAGCAAGAAAAGCCGCCTGCATCTCAGCGATAGAAGGAAGCTAGTCAACAGAAGCAGTCTGTATCCTAACAAGAGAAGGATGCTGGGCAGCTGTAGCTGCCTGCATCCTAGCAACAGAAGGACACTAGGTGGCTAAAATTGCCAACGCCTTAGCAAACAGAAGGATGCTAATCGACAGAAGCTGTCTGCGTCCTAGCAAAAAAAAAAAAAAAAAAAATGGATGCTAGTTGGCAGAAGCTACCCGCAACTGTCCTGGCAACAGAAGGACATTATACCTATTTCTTCAAAACTGCCTGCGTCCTAGCAACAGAAGTATGCTAGTCAGCAGAAGTCTACTTCTAGCAATAGAAGGAGGCAATGTGATGTTAGCCACTTGTGTCCTAGCAACAGAGGGATGTTGAGCAAGAAAAGCCGCCTGCATCTCAGCGATAGAAGGAAGCTAGTCAACAGAAGCAGTCTGTATCCTAGCAACAGAAGGACACTGGCCAGCAGTAACTGCCTGCATCCAAGCAACAGAGGGACACTAGATGGCTAAAATTGCTGCCATAGCAACAGAAGGACACTAAGTGGCTTCCTTCAGAAGCTGCCTGTATCCTAGCAATAAAAAAGGATACTACGCATCTTTCTTTAGAAGCCGTCTGCATCCTAGCAACAAAAAGATGCTCAGCAGCAAAAACTGCCTGCGCCCTAGCAAGAGAAGGCTGCTAGTTGACAGAAGCTGCCTGCATCCTAGCAACAGAAGGACACTAGGTGGCTAAAATTGCCAACGCCTTCGCAAGCAGAAGGATGCTAGTTGAAAGAAGCTGCCTGCGTCCTAACAGAAAAAAAAAGATGCTAGTTGGCGGAAGCTACAATTATATGTTTTAGGATCCCCAAGTAGATATCAAGCAAAAAAAAAAAAATATGCTATTACTACAATAATTATAAGGGAAAAAAAAGTGCAATCTTTAACATTTTCAGATAGTTACAACAGCTACCAGGATGGCCGAGTGGTTAAGGCGTTGGACTTAAGATCCAATGGACATATGTCCGCGTGGGTTCGAACCCCACTTCTGGTATCAACTTTTTAATACGAAATCCTGATTTTTGGCGGCACAGAGGAGGCTCCATAATCTCACTCGGGCGCTGGTATCCGAGGGGCGGACCGAATTAAACCCCAATATGAGAATGTATGGTTTGGACTGGTAACCTAAGACCGCCCCGTTCGCACACAACACCTCGTGAACGGTGGGAGGGACTATCGGCGCCTTCTAAACGGAGATTCGGCGGGCCGGGCACGTGATCTCAGCCCGCACCTTGGATTGGAGAACCACAGGCGCGGCGCCTTCCCCCCCTTAACTACATTTCCCATGATCCCCCTCGCCCAGCGGACGCGCCAGCCAAGGGAGGACGACGGGACGTGTAGTTCTGTGGGCGCTCAGGTGCGAATCTGCCACCGCGGACCGCAACACTCATTACCCACACTGCAGCTGGGGGGTGAGCGGTGTCGCGCATGCGCGAGGGGGCTCTGCCTGGCGTTATTGTGCTGGATGGAGGGAGCAGCAGGGAGCTGCGTGCGGTGATTTCCCGGAGAAGGGTCGTCAGGTAAGGTGGGGGACCTCCACACCTCCATTGCAGGCCTGGTGGGGTTGGCTGTCATGACTGGGGCTGTCCCCCACACACCATGAAGACATTCATCACACCTCCAATGTGTGCAATCCGTGGGGATGGAAAATCGGTCGCTAACCGACCCTCCTGGGCTGCGAAAATCGCAAACGCGTGCGAATACGTCCTTCTGGGCGATAAACGCCCCCCCCCTGATGTCAGACGCACAGGCTGGGGTTGCGCCGTGGCAACGCGTGTGCGTATTCGTCTGCTTGTTAGTGTGCAATGCGACGCGATCTAACAGGCTGCGCCAAAAAAATGCGTTTGTTTTTTTATTTTTATTTTTTATGCGCTTCCAGACCGATTCCGAAATTTCTCTCCTGTAAAAATCTGCAATTTTTTTTTTTTTTTTTTGCTAGTAAATGACTCGGAACCCACCAAACTTTATTTATATTTTTTCAGCAGAGACCCTAGAGAATAAAATGAACAAAAAAGGTCCTTGCAAATCCATGCAGCAAGGATAAAAGCACTGACGCGTTTCACACCGTTATAGCAGGTGCTTATTCACTATAGCTATGAATAAGCACCTGCTATAACGGTGTGAAACGCGTCGGTGCTTTTATCCTTGCTGCATGGATTTATCATAACAATAAAGAAATCGTTTTTTCATTGGAGGGCGGCCATCCGGAACCTTTGCTACACTGCGGTCGTGCTACGCTGTACCCATGTGACATTTCTATCATTTTCTTCACACAAATAGAGCTTTCTTTTGGTGGTATTTAACCATCTCAATACTGGCCACTTTCGCCCCCTTCCTTCCCAGACCGATTTTCAGCTTTCAGCGCTCTCGCACTTTCAATGAGAATTGCGCGGACGTGCTACACTGTACCCAAAGGAATTTTTTATCCTTTTATTTGTATAAACACTGTCTTATTTAAAAAAAAAATGTATTCATTAACCATTTGCCTTGTATTTATCATTTTGCCGGTGTCCCAAACTCCAGAGATACTCTGTGTGAGGAGAGGAGAGACGATCGCCTAGCAACCGGCTCTGTGTTTACATCACATGACGGCTGTGATTGGCCATCAGAAAATGTATATTTTTTTTCAAAATTTCCGCTTTTTTTTTTCCGCTTATATCGCGAAAAAAAAAACTGAGTCGTTGAAGCTCTATTTGTATTATATCTTTTTTTTTTTTGCGATATAAGCGAAAAAAAAGAGCGGAAATTTTGGAAAAAAAAATATACATTTTCTTTCTATTTTAAAAGAAGTCCAATAAAATCGAATTTTGTCATAAATTTAAGCCAAAATGTATTCTGCTACATGTCTTTGGTAAAAAACATTTCAGTTAAGTGTATAATAATTGGTTCGTGTGATCACGGACAGATGCACGTAAATGATCATGTACTGATGTGCGCTCACAGACGTGTGTGCAGATAATCATTGGGACATGTGATTTTTACTGGGACATATGTGGGGGACATGTGTTTTTATTATTTGGGGACATGTGTGTTTTACATTGTGTGGTGACACTAGACTGGTGATCAGTGAGTTAAACAGCTCATACTCACTGATCACCAGCCGGCTGCAGTGATCCGCTCTCCTCTCCTCACCGACCACTTCTGTGTGAGGAGAGGAGAGACGATCGCCTAGCAACCGGCTCTGTGTTTACATCACATGACGGCTGTGATTGGACACAGCCATCATGTGATCAGGGGGGCCCATCACAGAGCCCTCCTGCCGATCGGAGATGCGCCACGTCCCGGTGACACGAGCATCGGGATCGCGCTGCCCACGCGCCATCCCCCTCCTTCTGAGGGATGTTCCGGAACGTCCACTCAGAAGGAGAGAGCGCCCACTCGGCCGTTTATGTACATTGGCCGGGTGGGTTTTTTATTTTTTACAAAAAAAAAAGTTTATCTTAGTTTTCTGTCAGTAAATTTTGTAAATAAAGTAATTTTTCTCCTTCGCTGATGGGCACTGATTAAGTGGCACTAATATGCCACACTTATGGCCACTGATGGGTGGCACTGGTGGGCACTGATGAAGAGGCACTAATATGCCGCACTTATGGCTACTGATAGGTGGCACTGATGAGCACTGACGGGTGGCACTAGTGGGCCCTGATATGTGGCACTGATGAGGAGGTACTAATATGCCGCACTTATGGCCACTGATAGGTGGCACTGATGAGCACTGATGGGTGGCACTAGTGAGCACTGATAAGTGGTACTGATGAGGAGGTACTAATGTGCCGCACTGATATGTGGCACTGATGAGGAGACACTAATATGCTGCACTTATGGCCACTGATAGGTGGCACTGATGAGCACTGATGGGTGGCACTAGTGGGCACTGATATGTGGTACTGATGAGGAGGTACTAATATGCTGCACTGATATGTGGCACTGATGAGGAGGTACTAATGTGCCGCACTGATATGTGGCACTGATGAGGAGACACTAATATGCCACACTTATGGCCACTGAAATGTGGCACTGATGCGCACTGATGGGTGTCCCTGGTGGGCACTAATGAGGAGACACTAATATGCCACACTTATGGCCACTGATGGGTGGCACAGAAGAGTGCCATCGATGGATACTGAAAGCCAGCACTGACTGGCATCACTAATTCGCATTATTGTAATCGGGGCACTGATGATCAGTGTCCTGATTTCATGTCTTGTCCCCTGCGAGGAGATGCCACTGATCAGCTCTCCTCTCCTCTCACTCTGGCAGTGTGAGGCGAGGAGAGACGATCACCGACATCGGCACTTCCTGTATTTACATGTGACCGGCTGTGATTGGACAAAGCCGATCACATGGTTAAAGAGCCGCATCAGTTTCTTTACAGAGATCGTGGTTAAGCCGTGTCTTAGCAACACAGCGTGCTGCGATCGGAACGGCCGCGCTGTCGTATGACGTTCACCCAGAACGAGAGCCGCACCGTCCCTCCGTCATTTCATGGTGGGCAGGCGGGAAATGGATAATGAATAAAAAAATTTAAAATAAGAAAGTGTTTACACAAATTTCTTTTTTGTTTTGTATAATGTGAAAGATGTTACACCGAGTAAATAGATACCGAACATGTCACGCTTTAAAATTGCACGCACACGTGGAATGACGACACACTACAGTAACATTTTTTACAGGTTACCAGCTTATGCCCCGTACACACGGTCGGGAATTCCGACCACAAAATCCGTCTGATTTTTTCGGACGGATTTTGTCCGACACTGGTGTTGCATACACACGGTCGGACAAAGTTGTTGGAAAATCCGATCATTCTGAACGTGGTGACGTTCGTTGCATACGACGGGACTACGTAGAGGCTAGTAGCCAATAGCTTTGGTCTTGTAATGTGATCTGAGCATGCGTGGCACTTTGTCCGACGGAATTCTCTACACACGATCGGAAAAAGTCTGATCGGATTTTGTTGTTAGAAAATTTGAGAGCAGGAGATAAAACTTTTTCCGATGGAGCCCACACACGGGCGGATTTTCCGACAACATGGTCCGATCGGACATTTTCCGTCGGAATTTCTGACCGTGTGTACGGGGCATAAGAGTTAAAGAAGATTATTGCTAGAAATATTGTCTCTCACTCTAACGTCCTCGCTATTACCATTTAAAGTAGCACAACGCTGTAGACATGTGCAATTAGTTTCGTTTTTTTCGTTAAAATTCGTTATATTCGTTCATTCGTTATCGTACGAATGAACGAACGATTTGCAAAAAATTTTAACGAATGTTCGAATCGAACGAATATGGAAAACAACGAAAATCCGAAATAACCAAATTAGAAACTACGAAAGAAGAAAATCCGAAAAACGAAAACCGGAACAACGAAAATCAAAATGAACGAAAAAATTCGTACATTCGTAACTTTGATTTTTTTGTTGAATTGGTAATTTTCCGTGTCCCTAACAATGGCGCTGCTTAACGTGCTTCGAATGGATTGAACGAAAAAATTCGTACATTTGTAACTTTTTTTTTTTTTCGATTGGTAATTTTCCGTGTCCCTAACAATGGCGCTGCTTAACGTGCTTCGAATGGATTGAACGAAAAAATTCGTACATTCGTAACTTTATTTTTTTTTGCGATTCGTAATTTTCCGTGTCCCTTACAATGGCGCTGCTTAACGTGCCTCGAATGGATTGAAGGAAAAAATTCGTACATTCGTAACTTTTTTTTTCGATTCGTAATTTTCTGTGTCTCTTAAAATGTAATAATAGCATACACATTACATAACATTATGAATTATGCTCCGATTACGAATCTACGAAAACAACGTTACGAAAGTACGAATAAATCAATCTTACGAAAGTACGAATGTAACTAAATCTACGAAAATACGAATGTGTCCGAATTTCGAATAAACGAAAATTAAACTAACGGAAAAACGAATCAACGAAAAAATAACTGTTAAGAAAATACGAATCGTTACGAATACGAACACCGACGACTTAAAAAATTACGAATCGTTACGAATCAATGGAAATGAAAGAAACAAAACGAAAATAAACACATTTTTTCTATTGTGCACATGTCTACAACGCTGAATAGCAAAAAAAAAAAAAAAAAGTGGTCAAGAGGGGGGTAAAACCTTTCCGGAGGTCAAGTGGTAAACAATTATAAAAATGCAGTAGACTTTGTAGTACATGCATTTATTTTTTAAATGTGCCCCTGTCTTTGCTGAAGTGCTTTAAAGCGGGAGTAAACCCGCTGACATTTTTTTTTTTTTTTTTACACCTGTAAGGGAAAAGGCATAATGAGCTAGTATGCACCGCATACTAGCTCATTATGAAATACTTACCTTAGAACGAGGCGTCGGTAACTCACCTGGTCCACGCCGAGGTCGCTGACATGTTGCCTCGGCGTGTCTTCCGGGTATCGCGACTCCAGCGCTGTGAGTGGCTGGAGCCGCGATGTCGTCACTCCCGCGCATGCGCACGGGAGACTTCGTCCCGGCAGGGTTCGTATTCTGCCGGCCTTTCAGACGAGAATCCCCTGTGCGCATGCGCCGCTGCAGTCAGCGGCGTATTGCACGGGGAATATCTCCTAAACCGTAAAGGTTTAGGAGATATTTTTTGTACCTACAGGTAAGCCTCATTACAGGCTTACCTGTAGGTGAAAGTGGAAAATGTGACTTTACTTCCACTTTAACTAGCACCAATATGTTGTACTAAATAATAGTAAGAAAAAAAAATAAAAAAATATATAAACCTTTTGGGGAGGAGATGTTGGATTCGATTGTAAGGGGGTGACATTATGAACTTCCAACCAGATGTAGGGGAATGCGAAGTACTCCGGATTTCAGAAGATGATAGTGAATCTTGGTGAGGTGTAGAAACAGCTACCAGGATGGCCGAGTGGTTAAGGCGTTGGACTTAAGATCCAATGGACGTATGTCCGCGTGGGTTCGAACCCCACTTCTGGTATCAACTTTTTATTACAAAATACTCACCTAATTTCTTTACAAATCACACTAGTACACATTGGATCCTGCCAGGTTATGCCAAGAACCCCCCCCCCCCTACAAATAACAGGGAGACAGTAATCAGAGTAATAGTGCTCTTATGCAAATTTGTCACCATGTGGTTGATCTACTAAAACTGGAGAGTGCAAAATCAGCTCCCAGTTTTTTTTTTTTGTTAAGCTGAAGTAAGAAGCTGATTGGCTACCGTGCGGAGCTGCACCAGATTTTGCCCTCTCCAGTTTTAGTAAATCAGGGGCCCCCCCCCCCCCCCCCCCAAGTGTCAGGGAAGAAAACTCAAACGTGTGCCAATGTTTTCCTGTCTGGTGGATGTGGAGTCCGGTCTTTTTTGCTCTCCAGCAGAACTTGCAGTGCTGCTGCAATCAAACCTTAAAAACGTATTCAGTGTTGGGCTGCGTCACTCAACACAAAAACAAGGTGGTTTGCTTTATGCTGCAATATTTAGGGCTGAAACAACTAATCGATTAATCGTCAACTAATCGATTATGAAATTAATCGATTATGAAAATAGTAATCGATTAATCGGCCAGTAACATAATGCGGTTAAAAAAACTAAAATGAGCCCTTTATAGTACAAAAAGAGCAAATAATCGCTACTGTAAATATTACTTTCACAGTTCTACAGTAAAAAAAATGTACCCTTACAGGAGTGATTATCTGCTTTTTTGTACTATAAAGGGCTAATTTTAGTTTTTTTAACCCATTATGTTACTAAACGTCTCAAGCCTGGTTCACATCTATGTGTTTTTTGGTGCTTTTTGCAGAAACGCACTACAGTTCATTTACATGGTTTCCTATGGGACGCGTTCACATCTATGCTTTTTTTTCAGCCGCTGCTGTTTGGAAAGGATCAGGGACTTTAACGCAAAATGGTGCTTTTTTTGGTTCAATATACTTCAATGGAGAAGCTGCAGAAAAGCATGTAATACTTTTTTTGCAGCAATTTGTGTTTTTTTTAATCTGCCCAACAACAAATTGGCCAAAAAAAGTATCTCTCTTCTGTCTGTTAGGCCCCTTTCACACCGGGGCGGTGAGCCGCGGTGACGGTAAAGCAGCGCTAAAAAAAAAATGTGAAGAATACTGCGCTGTCCCAAAATTTACTATGAATACTATCCCATAACATTGATTATAGAAAAAATTGTGAAAAATAAAAACCAAATGAAAATTAAAAATTAAAAAGGCTGCTGCAGTTGTAAATGTGAGATACCCACACCAACAAGACTAATATAAAAATGAACAACTGCGCTGCAAACAATTGTGCACTGGTGACACAAATAATATAAACCAACATACATTAAAGTTGACACAGTAATTTTACACCTCCTTATATCTTAATAGTATCAAGTTCAATAAAGTCCGTGATAACATGAAACAATCGTGTAAAACCAAAAATAGAAAAAACAATCAATAGTGACCGACTGTCCTTATAGAGATCAATGTGATTTGTGGAAGACACAATAAACATATGAAAAGTTCCAGAAACTCCACAGTGCTCTCATTCAATAAACAGCAGCTCAAAGGGTGATCCAGATGGAAAACAAGAAAACACCTCCACCGTCCAGTCACACTGACCCTTACCGGATTGTGCGACCCCCTGTCACAGAGGTCACACTGGCTTGTGGCTTTAATCCCGGCCAGGGAAATCCAGAGACTTTACCAGGTTGCTCAGAATGGATGGTGTGAGCTCAGAAAATGGTCAAACAGGGAACATGGAACGAAAGAGACAGTCCATAGTGTACCTCTGTATACAGTTTATTTAAAAGTTAAAAAATTATTGCACTTACAAGGTCGCAATAGATAAAAGCATTTGTAATAGCCGGCCGGCTCGATTTCGCTGCCCGTTTGCTTCCGGGATCTGCGTGGTTCGTATGGTGACGTCAGCACGCCGCTCCTCCCTACGCCGTTTCGTCACAACTGACGTCTTCCAGGGCCACTACCCACTACCCATCCAAGTTCTGGCTACTCTTCAGCAGTACTGCTGCTATATGTACTTGCCCCTCAAACGAGCTGCTTGGATGCACACAGTCTTGGGCTCCTTGGCCGCACACAGCTTCAGCCCTTCAATGCACACAGCTGGCTCCTTGGACAGACACAGCTTCAAGCCCTTCAATGCACACAGCTTTAGGCTCCTTGGATGCACACAGCTGTGTGCATCCAAGGAGCCTAAAGCTGTGTGCATTGAAGGGCTTGAAGGGCTTGAAGCTGTGTCTGTCCAAGGAGCCTAAAGCTGTGTGCATTGAAGGGCTTGAAGCTGTGTGCGGCCAAGGAGCCCAAGACTGTGTGCATCCAAGCAGCTCGTTTGAGGGGCAAGTACATATAGCAGCAGTACTGCTGAAGAGTAGCCAGAACTTGGATGGGTAGTGGGTAGTGGCCCTGGAAGACGTCAGTTGTGACGAAACGGCGTAGGGAGGAGCGGCGTGCTGACGTCACCATACGAACCACGCAGATCCCGGAAGCAAACGGGCAGCGAAATCGAGCCGGCCGGCTATTACAAATGCTTTTATCTATTGCGACCTTGTAAGTGCAATAATTTTTTAACTTTTAAATAAACTGTATACAGAGGTACACTATGGACTGTCTCTTTCGTTCCATGTTCCCTGTTTGACCATTTTCTGAGCTCACACCATCCATTCTGAGCAACCTGGTAAAGTCTCTGGATTTCCCTGGCCGGGATTAAAGCCACAAGCCAGTGTGACCTCTGTGACAGGGGGTCGCACAATCCGGTAAGGGTCAGTGTGACTGGACGGTGGAGGTGTTTTCTTGTTTTCCATCTGGATCACCCTTTGAGCTGCTGTTTATTGAATGAGAGCACTGTGGAGTTTCTGGAACTTTTCATATGTTTATTGTGTCTTCCACAAATCACATTGATCTCTATAAGGACAGTCGGTCACTATTGATTGTTTTTTCTATTTTTGGTTTTACACGATTGTTTCATGTTATCACGGACTTTATTGAACTTGATACTATTAAGATATAAGGAGGTGTAAAATTACTGTGTCAACTTTAATGTATGTTGGTTTATATTATTTGTGTCACCAGTGCACAATTGTTTGCAGCGCAGTTGTTCATTTTTATATTGTCCTTTTTTTCACACAAATAGAGCTTTCTTTTGGTGGTATTTAATCACCGCTGGGTTTTTTATTGTTTGCGCTATAAATCAAAAAATACTGAAAATTCGGGAAAAAAATAAAAATAAAAATTCTTTGTTTCTATTAAAAATTATTGCAGAGTATTGGCAGAGC
>CM053033.1:222550061-222568099 GCA_028564925.1 Lithobates sylvaticus
CCCCAGATGACCTCCAAGAATGTGCCCATGGGCCAATTCTAACACCAACTTCCTGTAAGGTTTGGGCACCACAAGTTGCTCAATGGTTTCTTCTGCCCTTTGAGCCACTCGATACAGCAGGTCCTTTTCCACAGTGAAGTACGGGTAAGTGCAAGTCTTATCTGGGTTCACTAACTCGCCATCTATTTTTACCACATTTTCCCGTGCCTTTATTAGGGTGGGGTCTTTTAACTGTTCTGTGGCAAAATTTTCCCTGTAAATCTCAAGATCCGAAAACTCCACAGACGGCATGTTTTCATCTGAGGATGTTGGCTCCTCCCCAGTTTCTTGAGTTTCCCCCGTCAATACTGACAAGGGAAATTCGGGAGAGCCCTCACCACTCTCAGAGGAATTCTGGTCATTTTCCTGGTCTTTAGGGGCACCAGTGGGGGGCTCAGGACAATCCCAGAGTTCCCAGAACTTTGGAAAATCCCTTCCCACAATGGCATCATGTGGTAAGTGAGACACTAACCCCACCTGATGAGAGAGGTTACCTTTGGGGGTCTCAAAAAACACTAAAGTTACAGGATACTCTCGGGTGTCCCCATGCACACAAATAACAGCCACCTTGTTATTCCCAGAGACCTCTGTAGTAACTAATTCAGCTTTTATCAATGTTACCAGGCTACCCGAATCCAGCAACACATCAACATTTCTACCATTAATACACATTTTACATAAATGTTTCTCAGGTCCACGAATGGCAGTGCATGCAACTGTCGCAAACAGCGACTGACGTCTCTCCCTTATAAAGTCACATTGCATAGGCTCATCCACAACTGGGCAATTGGCTGCAATATGTCCCTCTTGCCGGCAGCGGTAGCAAATAATCTTTTTCGCTGCCTCTTGCAGCCTGGACTTCCCGGGCTGCTCCCGCCAGACATTAGGTAGAACTCCCACCCTCTCACTCTCTCCACCCTCACCCCTTGGAGTCATCTTACCCGCCACTGGGGATGGTCTGGTCTTAGGGTGGAAAGTCCGTGAGTCCCTGGAAGAGGTGGTCAGGTTCTCTGTAGCCAAGTACCTCTCAACCAGATCCACAAGCTTATCTGCATTTTCTGGGTCTCCATGGCTTACCCACTTTTGGATGGCAGTAGGAAGAGCTCTCAGGAAACGATCCATAACAACAAGTTCCACAATCTTTGGTGCGGTCAAAGTCTCTGGCTGCAGCCACTTCCTGCTCAGGTGAATGAGATCATACATTTGAGACCTGGGGGGTTTTCCAACCTGAAAAGTCCAGTTATGCACACGCTGAGATCGGACAGCCAGGGTGACACCCAGCCGTGCCAATATTTCTGTTTTTAGCACCACATAGTCTTTTGCTTGGTCAGGCTCTAGGTCATAATAAGCTTTCTGCGATTCCCCAGTTAACAGAGGGGCCACCAGTCCAGCCCACTGCTCCTTAGGCCACTTTTCTCTTTCAGCAGTCCTTTCAAATGTGGTCAAAAACACCTCCGGATCATCCTCTCCAGTCATTTTTGTCAGTAAACGGCTCACACCAAAGGATGCGGTATTAGTGTAACCACTTGCCTCATTGGTCTGCGGACATTGCTGTATTAATGTCTCTATTTGTTGTTGAAAACTCTGCTCTTGCTTCTGCAACAGGTCTATGAAGCGGGCTTCAGATTGCTGCTGGGCTTGTTGCTGAGCTTCCAGACTCTGCTGGTGAGCTTTCTGCTGAGCTTCCAGACTCTGCTGCAAAGTTGCATTTGTCTGCTGCTGGGCTGCAAGGCTCTGTTGTTGGGCTGCAAGGCTCTTTTGTAAACCCGCATTTGTCTGCTGCTGATTTGCATTTGCTAGAGCCAGCTGTCTCGGTATCTCCTCCATGCTGGCCTTAAAAAAAAACTGCCCGCATTCTCCACCAACTGTGAGGGGTTAGCTTGGCAGCGGGTGTGTGTGACCCCTGGATGGGTTCACAACACAAAATCAGGCACAGCAGACAGCGTTGTAGGTGGAAAAAACAGAGGTGCGGTTTATTTATGCTACATGCAGTGGAAAATATAACAGCCAAACAAAAAAAACATGAAAAGAAATCCTGGTCAGTTTGACCGCTAACTACACACGTAGATTCCCTGTCTAACAACTGAGTGCAGCCTTGTGCTGCCCCAGTCCCTATCTCTGTTGTAGAGGTTTGCCACACAGGCGTTAACTCACCGCACAGAACAGGTGTCACACTCCCCAGTCTACACAAAACTGGTTCCAGGATGGGGCATCTCCCTAAGCATGCTGGGGTTTTTTGTAGAGGTCTTAATGAGCCCACTTACTTCAGCTGGGCTCATTAACTCTTCCCCTATAGGACTCCCAGCACTCCCCTCTAGTGGTATAAGTCAGTATAAAGCCTGAATCTAGGGCATACATATTTTCCATCCTGGATACAACCAGGTGATTTTACCTGCCTGCTGTCACACACCCCAAACTGCCCTATATCACCCCAACCTGCTCTATACCACCCTAACCTGCCCTATACCACCCCAAAGTGCCCTATATCACCCTAACCTGCCCTATACCACCGACCTGCCCTATACCACCCCAAAGTGCCCTATATCACCCTAACCTGCCCTATACCACCCAAACCTGCCCTATACCACCATAACCAGGTGACACCAACCCTAATGACACCACTGCAGAGCTGGTCCAGGTTCTGCAGGGATAACAACCAGTGGTTCAGGTGGCAATAATACCATATATATTGATATTTATTGTGACACCACACCAGCAATGTTAGGGCTCATTCACACTAGTGGTAAAACCCTTCAGTTGAACCACATTTTTACCACCCCAACTGCTAGCCTTTTAGCTGCATGGGCAGCAACCGGAGGTGTACACATGCTGTGGTCTTGATGTTTTTTGTCATGGCAGCAGGAACCTTTGGCTTTTGGCAGGTGCTACCACCCTCCGAACACAACCCATTAAAGTGAACAGGGCTGCTCTGCAAAGCACCCAGTTGTGTAGGGTTCAAGGAGATAAAGCAGGCAGGGAGGAGGTGGCACAACATCTTTTCACAACCTGTCTAATGTTCTCTAAAGGGCAAACTAAATGTTGATGCTTTTCAGAAGGCAAAACTAGTGTGAATGAGTTGTAAGGGTTAAATATGGAGCTAGAAAAGACAGGAAAGGGACAGAACACACAGACCTCATGGATTCTTTTCTCCCTGTCACAGAAGTCTCTGTAATAAACTTGATTTTTGAGGTGTGTTCTGTCCATCTGATGCTGAGGATTTAATTGCCTGGTAATTACAACATAAATAACTTATACTGCTCTGTCTCTCCAATCTAAGCATTGAAAGTGTGATCTCTGTGTAGCGCCAATAACCCTGTGCGGGGCGGCTATGGATTTCTGGGCTTACCGATTACCTCCTCCTTGTAGCTCGTCGTTCGTTGTCTAGGGGTTCCTAGTAGTCAATATACTACAGGAAGACTACTGCCAAGCCAGATCTGAAGGAATGCTGCAAAACCATTGTTTGCCACCTGTCCAGGATTCACCCGGACAGTTCGGGTTTGGAATCATGTGTCCGGGTTTCAGACTGCCTGAAACCCAGACACTTTATTTAGACTGGACTATGGCTTCCCAGCAGGGTTGCTGGCTGCAGTTGTCTAAGCTGAGAGTATGTGTTACACTCTCTTTCTCAGTGCCCAAAGCCAGCACTATCAAACCCCCCCCCCCCCCCCCCCCAAACACACACAAAGACAGGAGAGAAGGCTCTATCTGCACCTCTTCCCCCCACCCCTACCCCTCTGTGTCTGCCCTCACTCCATTCTCCAGCGCTGTGCCTCAGAAAAGGAAAGTTTGGGCCGGAAATTTAAAGTCCAGCAGCCTCAGATACATCTGGATGAGAGGTGCTGACTGCCAAGGGATGAGTGAGCTCACCATCCATTCCTGTCTGTAACTGAAGTCTCCCCCCCTTCTCTCTCCTGCCTCTGAGTAAGGACATCAAGGCAAATCAGGGTTCTCAGAGCACCCCTTACATCAGAGTTCCCCTTTACACCAGAGGCCACAGTATTTCCCCTTACATCAGAGTCTTCTCCATACATCAGAGTTTCTCAGTGTTTCCCCTTAAATCAGGGTTTCCAGAGCATTCCTTATGTCAGAGGCCCCAGAGTTCTCCCTTACATCAGAGTCTGCAGAGTCCCCCCTTACAGTGAAAGGGAACTCTGTGAGTTCAGATGTAAAAGGGGAACTCTGTGGACTCTGATGTAAAGGGGGACTCTTGTTATTAACTTCATATGATTAGAATTGTTATTTAATAGCAAAATATATGTATAGTTTATACTATAAAAAGAAATTGCTGTGCGCCGCTAAAGTGTTCGCATTTGACTTGAAGAAAAGGTGGCAACCCTAACGTGGGTAAACTCAAAGATCACCAGACCAGGAGAGGATGAACCTGGAAGGCAAGGCAAATGAGTGAGATGCTAGTAAATTTTGGAAGCACCCCCCCCTACACAGGTCTCTGTGGCGCAATCGGTTAGCGCGTTCGGCTGTTAACCGAAAGGTTGGTGGTTCAAGCCCACCCAGGGACGCTGAGGTTTTTCTTAAACTGCAGCAACAAAACCTTTGACCTTCCTTGTGTCCTTCAACCTAATTTTTCTGCACTCCAGGCCAATGAAAAAATGGCAACAAATGAAATTAGTAACTTAGAACTGTACGTTTCTGTCGGAATAACATACATAGATAGATATACTTTATTGTCATTGTATACATACAACAACATTTTTCAGGTACTCTTTACAGCAGCAATAAAAACACTTCTCAACAAAACCACACATACATACTCCTAGCACATGCCCACATATCTATTTAAATATATCAAAATATAAAATGTTATTTAACCACCTCAATACAGGGCATTTTCACCCCGTTCCTGCCCAGGCCATTTTTCAGCTTTCAGCGCTGTCACACTTAATTGCGCGGTCATACAACACTGTACTAGACATGTGCACAATAGAAAAATGTGTTTATTTTCATTTTGTTTCTTTTTGGTAACGATTCGTAAATTCGTAAGTCATCGTTGTTCGTATTCGTAACGATTCGTAAATTCGTAAGTCGTCGGTGTTCGTATTCGTAACGATTCGTATTTTCGTAAGAGTTATTTTTTCGCTGATTCGTTTTTCCATTAGTTTAATTTACGTTTATTTGAAATTAGGGGTATCAGAGTAAAGGGGGCTGAATACAAATGCACCCCCCACACTTTTCAGGTATTTATTTGTAAAAAAAAAATGTGAAAACCATTTATCATTTTCCTTCCACTTCACAATTATGCGCCACTCTGTGTTGGTCTATCACATAAAATCCTAATAAAATACATTTATGTTTTTGGTTGTAACATGACAAAATGTGGAACATTTCAAGGAGTATGAATATTTTTTTAAGGCACTGTAGATAGATAAATACAATACAATGTAGTGCAGCGCTCAAACAACGCTATAAAAAATAGTGTATATGTATAATTCTCCCAGTGTATGTAAAATAATGACATTAATATGTAAATTCAACAGTGCAAAATTATAATCAGTGCTTGAAATAGTGCTACAGTGCAAACGAACATGGGTGTCCGCAGGTAGGGGCAAGGGGGGGCAGGTGCCCCCCCTGGAATCAGGGATGGGATCAGGAGTGATGACCCCCATCACCCCTCTCTTTCACCCTCTCTCTCACCCCTCTGTATTTTTCACCCCCCTCTCTCTTTGTCACCCTCCTCTCTCTCTGTCACCCCTGTCTCTCTCTGTCACCCCCTCTCTCTCACCCCCTTTCTCTCTGTAACCCCCTCTGTCTCTTTCTGTCACCCCCTCTCTCTCACCCCCTTTCTCTCTGTCACCCCCTCTGTCTCTTTCTGTCACCCCCTCTCTGTCACCCCCTTTCTCTGTCACCCCCTCTGTCTCTTTCTGTCGCCCCCCTTTCTCTCTGTCCCCCCCCCCCCTCCTGTCTCTCTCTGTCACCCCCCCCACATGTATGCAGTTTCTGACAGTCTCTTGTGTCATGTCCGCAGTCTCTTACAGTCTCTTGAGCCATGTATGCAGTCACTGACAATCTCTTGGGCCAGGTATGCAGTCTCTGACCGTCTCTTGGGCCATGTCCGCAGTCTCTTACTGTCTCTTGAGACATGTATGCAGTCACTGACAATCTCTTGGGCCAGGTATGCAGTCCCTGACCGTCTCTTGTGCCATGTCTGCAGTCTCTGACCATCACCTGTACTACGTCTGCAGTCTCTGACCGTGATAATGTGATAATTACATTGTCGAAAAAGTCAGAGCATGGGTGACCTTAAAATGATGCCCCCCCCCCCGAAAAAAGTTCTGCGGACGCCCATGCAAACTAATTCATATAATAAATAAAGTGCCAAAATTGCAGTATAATGAGACTGCGATAGTGCGGCGGACAATCTGACACTAACTGGCAATGGGGGGGAACTGACTAACTTCCACGGACATCACCAGTGTCATTAATTCAGTGATCAGGGATAATATTATACAAAGTCACTGTACTAAACCTGGAAGTAAGTAGCAATGTACGGGTATGCCGCTTTGCCTACACCGGCTGCCCATCCACAGTACATTGCGGGCGAGCAGGAAGTGGTTAAAAAGGCTGCCTGGCACCAAAATCTGTGGGCGGTGTGGCGCATGCCTGCGTATTTTCCCTTAAATCCACAAACAAATCTATGCTCGCAAATATAAGCATGAGTGCATCTCTTCTTATGAGCATGCAGTGATGGGTGAAGATTAGACATGTGCAATTTGTTTCGTTTTTTTTTTTTTTTTCCGTTAAAATTCGTTATATTCGTTCATTCGTTATCGTACGAATGATTCGCTAAAAATTTTAACGAATAACGAATGTTCGAATCGAACGAATATGAAAAACAACGAAAATCCGAAATAACCAAATTAGAAACAACGAAACTACGAAAGAAGAAAATCCGAAAAACAAAAACCAAAACAACGAAAGTCAAAATGAACGAAAAAATTCGTACATTCGGAACTTTTTTTTTTTTTTTTGAATTCGTAATTTTCCGTGTCCCTTACAATGGCGCTGCTTAACGTGCTTCGAATGGATTGAACGAAAAAATTCGTACATTCGTAACTTTTTTTTTTTCGATTCGTAATTTTCCGTGTCTCTTAAGATGTAATAATAGCATACACATTACATAAAATTATGAATTATGCTCCGATTACGAATCTACGAAAACAATGTTTTGAAAGTACGAATAAATCAATCTAACGAAAGTACGAATGTAACTAAATCTACGAAAATACGAATGCGTCCGAATTTCGAATAAACAAAAATTAAACTAATGGAAAAACGAATCAACGAAAAAATAACTCTTACGGAAATACGAATCGTTACAAATATGAACACCGACGACTTACGAATTTACGAATCGTTACGAATCAACGGAAACGAAAGAAACAAAACGAAAATAAACAAATTTTTCTATTGTGCACATGTCTAGTGAAGATTGGTACACAAGTGGTTAAAAAGCTAATACACAAACATAAATACTAATACATTTTTATTCCTAAACAAGTAAAACATTTTCATGGGTTCCTCACATTGCCTTTGCCACATAAAAATCAAAACAAGAGAGAACTAATTGGAAAATTGGAACCCAGAACTCACAGGAATATCAATATTTTATGCAAAATTTCTCATGCTCACCTGTAAAGACAAGGATCCCTGGTGGTCTAGTGGTTAGGATTCGGCGCTCTCACCGCCGCGGCCCGGGTTCGATTCCCGGTCAGGGAAACAAGAATTTTCTTTTTCTATTTAAAAACCTTTTAGCCTAAAATCCAGTTTAATTCTTACTCAGACATTAATAAGTCCTCACGGTAATTTAGAAAAAAAACAATCAGCATTTTTTATAATGTGTAAAGCAGAATTAGTGTAAAATATTAACCATTTCCTTAACTTAAACTAATAGTGCAAGACATGCTAGTGTGTCAATGGCAAAGCAACACATGTAAAAGTTCTATATTTTTTTTTTATTAATAATGTTTCAGTTGTATTAATTCCAGATTATTTAATATATCGTAAGATTGTATGATTGTAACATTTAATATATTGTAAGATTGTAACATTTCATTTGATATATTGTATGATTGTAACATTTGATATATTGTATGATTGTAACATTTGATATATTGTAAGATTGTAACATTTCATTTGATATATTGTATGATTGTAACATTTGATATATTGTATGATTGTATCATTTGATATATTGTAAGATTGTAACATTCCATTTGATATATTGTAAGATTGTAACATTTGATAATATATTTAATTTAGGGGGGAGAAAATAAAAGATGTTCTGCGTTGGCCGGGAATCGAACCCGGGTCAACTGCTTGGAAGGCAGCTATGCTCACCACTATACCACCAACGCTTGCTGATAAGCTCTCCAACAGAGCTGTGTAGTAGCCCTACCATGATATGCACTCCTGATTGTAGTTTTGCTATTTATAATATTTATTTACACTATTTGCCACACATAGCTACCATTTTTCAGTAGCAATGTATTCATTTCATTTTCCTTTATGAAAAATCAGTGTAACAGAGCTGTAATTTATTGACTTTTTTTTTTCCCTCTTCCAGCAGTTAACCACTTGACCTCTGGAAGATATAAACCCCCTTCATGACCAGTTCACTTTTTGCAATACGGCACTGCGTTACTTTAATCGACAATTGCGCGGTCGTGCGACACCGTACATAAACAACATTTATGCCCCTTTTTCCCCCCCCACAAATAGAGCTTTCTTTTGGTGGCATTTGATCACCTCTGCAGTTTTTTAATGCTATAAATCAGTGGTCTCCAAACTGTGGCCAGAGGCAAGATTCGGCCCTTTGCTTGCTTTTTTTTATCCGGTGTACTATCACTTTCTGTCCCCCATCAGAAAGTGTCCGCTGTGTACTGCGCTCGATTCACATCAATGCATTTTGCTTTTGCGCGTTTTTGCAGTGCTTTTTGCGGTGCTTGCCGCGTTTTTTGACACGCGTTTTTACCGCGGCAAAATCGCGGTAAAAACATGGTACTTGCGTTTTGGATGCGGGTCCATTGACTTCTATTACATGCAAAACGCTGCATTTTGCATGAAAAAAAGTCCCTGACCCTTTCCAAAAACGCAGAGGCATAAAATGCATTGATGTGAACATGTTCCATAGGAACCCATGTTAAAAAATTTCCCTGCATTTCTGCAAAATGCAAAATGCATCAAAAAACGCGCTAGTGTGAATGGAGCCTTACCTGTCCAGGGTGCCCGCGATGTCGGCACCCTAAGCCGATCTGTCCCCCGCCTCTCGGGTGGAGGCGCCGCCATCTTCAGTAAGGGAATCAGGAAGTGAAGCCTTGCGGCTTCACTTCCTGGTTCCCTACTACGCATGCGCAACTCGCGCTGCGCGTTCCCACTGGTCCCTGCTGTCTTCTGGGACCCGTGTGTCTCCCAGAAGACAGCTGGGTGGACGGAGAAGGCAAGTGGCGTAGATACCCGCAGGTGGCTCGGCTTTCTATGCCCCGAAGAAAATACCTGTATTAGACAAGTATCTGCTCCACCCTCCCCCTGAAAGGTGCCAAATGTGACACCAGAGGGGGTGAGGAATCCGAAAAGCGGAAGTTCCATTTTTGGGTGGAACTCCGCTTTAAGGCGAAAAAATGCGAGCCTTTACAACCCCTTTAGGCCACTTTCACACTGAAGCGCTTCTAAACTGTCAGTAAAAACACTGAGCGCTTTTGAAGAGCTTTCCATTCATTTCAATGGGGAGGGGAGTTTTTCACAGCCCTGCCAGCCCACTGCCCCAGTGTGAAAGTGTTCATTGATTTTAATGGAAATAAGATTTCGTGAGCTTTTTAGGCGCTGTTTTTAGCGTGAAAGCGCCTCAGTGTGAAAGTGGTCTTAATGTAAAGAAGTTTCAATGTTCTGTAACTGTGAACCTTTGCAAAAAAAACACCAGGAAATCAAACTTTCATAACCAAACATTTATTTTGAAGTACCAGAATGCTACATTTACATTATTATTGTATGACAAAAAGTTCTAAACATGAAAAAATAAAGTAACACTTTGGAAAAGAAAAAAAAAAAAAAAAAAAAAAGGTATAAAGGCATTCAGTTTAGGGGGGAACACCGTTTCCTAAAAACATTCTATTCACATTTTCTAAAGAAAAAGTAACTATGTTTTAGGAATGTACTAAATATACTGGAGCGGACTACTGAGGATCCGGACTGCAGGAATAGAGAAATGAAAACTTGCAGGTTGGTAAATCAAATCCTGACTTTCAGATAACTGGCACAGAGCACGTTTGCACACCAAATACCCACGTACTGCGCTTTTCTAAATTTTTCCGCTACTGTTTATCAGCAGTTTAATGTCCAACCGAAACCAAATTTTTTTTTTTTTGTCTTCCGCATAGACAGTACCAGCGAATCGAATCACCTATAAGTCTCAATTCACACCTATGCATGTTACTTTTGAGCGTTTCTGCAGTGCTTTTTGCGGTGCTTGCCATGTTTTTGGACACACGTTTTTACCGCAATTTTGCCACGTTTTGCGTTTTTTTTTTTTTTCACACTGTGGTTGCTTAACAACCAGCTATATACAGTGTAAAAAAAAATAAAAAACGCAAAATGCAAATCGTGGTAAAAACGCAATACTTGCGTTATGGATGCGGGTCCATTGACTTCTATTACATGCAAAACGCTGCATTTTGCATGAAAAAAAAAGTCCCCGACCCTTTCCAAAAAACGCAGAGGCCCAAAAATGCATTGATGTGAACATGTTCCATAGGAACCCATGTTAAAAAAATTCCTTGCATTTCTGCAAAATGCATCAAAAAATGCATTAGTGTGAATCAAGCCTAATGCCGCGTACACACGAACGGAATTCCGGGCCAGAAAAAGACAGATGAGAGCTTTTCATCGTGAAAATGCGAGTAGGCTCCATCGGAATTTTGCTGGCCGAATTTCCGACAGCAAAGAATTGAGAGCAGGTTCTCAATTTTTCCGACGGAAAAGGTTTCTATCGGAAATTCCGATCGTCTGTAGCAATCACTATCACACTTAGGAGGTTCCTTACTGATGGTGGACTAGAAAACCTGGCCTGCATTCAACATTCCAATTCATTAAAAAGGCCAAGGATTTGTGTAACCATTTCAATTCCACCACCTCAATCCATTCACGTTGGTACTAAGAAGGGCCTTCCTCCAAGTATTGCTTAACTGCATTGTCTTTGTATGCTGTCGGGTGTCTGCAAACGTCTGGCCAGATCATGTATGTGCCTGAATTGTATCGCCTCAACGGGATTCATACATCCACAGGGAAAATGGTTGCTTAAAAAAAATATAGAATTCGATTAGTTGCTATAGGCCAGGAGTCTCCAATCTGTGGCCTGCATGTGGCCCTTTGCTTCCCTTTACCCGGCCCTTGGGGCACGCTAGTCCTTCCAATGATACAAGGCACTATTCCACTGACACCAAAGACGGAGCACTATTCTTCCCACTGACACCCATAATGGGGCACTAATTCTCCCACTGACACCAATGATGGGGCACTAATTATCTCACTGACACCAATGATGGGGCACGATTCCTCCCACTGATACCAATGATGGACCACTATTCCCCCCACTGACAGCAGGAATGGGGCACTATTCCCCCCCACTGATACCAATGATGGGGCACTATTCCTCCCACTGAAACCAATGATGGGGCACTATTCCTCCCACTGAAACCAATGATGGGGCACTATTCCTCCCACTGAAACCAATGATGGGGCACTATTCCCCCACTGACACCAATGATGGGGCACCATTCCTCCCACTGATACCAATGATGGGGCACTATTCCTCCCACTGACAACAATGATGGGGCACTATTCCCCCCACTGACACCAATGATGGGGCACCATTCCTCCCACTGATACCAATGATGGGGCACTATTCCTCCCACTGACACCAATGATGGAGCACTATTCCTCCCACTGACACCAATGATGGAGCACTATTCCTCCCACTGACACCAATGATGGGGCACTATTCCTCCCACTGACACCAATGATGGAGCACTATTCCTCCCACTGACACCAATGATGGGGCACTATTCCTCTTACTGATACCAATGATCGGGCACTATTCCTCCCATGCCTGCATGATGACAGAGTGCCATTTTTCACGTACAGCATGACCGTGCCCGCGGGAACCGCGGATTTGATGTCCGCCAGTCTCCCGTCGATCGTGTCACGGTGACGCAGAACGTGGAGATGCCTATGTAAACAAGGCATTTCCCTGTTCTGCCTTGTGACATGACAGAGAGTACTGTTCCCTGTAATCGGGAGCAGTTATCGCTGTCATGCGAGTTGTAACCCATCCCCCCCACAGTTAGAATCACTCCCTAGGACACACTTAACCCCTCGATCGCCCCCTAATGGTTAACCCTCTTCCCTGCCAGTGTCATTTACACAGTGATCAGTGCATTTTTATAGCACTGATCGCTGTATAAATGACAAAGGTCCCAAAATAGTGTCAAAAGTGTCCGATGTGTCCGCCGTAATGTCGCAGTCACGATAAAAATCGCTGATCACCGCCATTACTAATAAAAAAAAATTAATAATAAATATGCCATAAGACTATCCCCTATTTTGTAGATGTTCTAACTTTTGCACAAACCAATTAATATACGCTTATTGCGTTTTTTTTTTTTAACAAAAATATGTAGAAGAATACGTATCGGCCTAAACTGAGGAAAAAAATAGTTTTTTTTATATATATTTTTGGGGATATTTATTATAGCAAAAAGTAAAAAATATTGCTCTTTTTTTTCAAAATTGTCGCTCTTTTTTTTGATTATAGCGCAAAAAAATTTAAATGGCAGAGGTGATCAAATACCACCAAAAGAAAGCTCTATTTGTGTGGGAAAAAAAGGACGTCAATTTTGTTTGGGTGCAACGTCGCACGACAGCGCAATTGTCAGTTAAAGCGGCGCAGTGCTGAATCGCAAAAAGTGCTCTGGTCAGGAAGGGGGTAAAATCTTCCGGGGCTGAAGCGGCCCAGAAGAGGCCCTGGACCGAGAAGGAAATGGAGGACAGTGCTGGAGCATGTAATGGTATGTAAATACTGGCAATATTCTGTTTTTATCCATATATCCCAGGGCCAATAGAAAATAAATAACTGGAGTTCTACTTTAAAAAGAAGTATTGCAAAATTACACTTGGGGATTGAACTTTCAATTAAACTCTGTTAGGCCCCTTTCACACTGGGGCGTTTTTCAGGCGCTACAGCGCTAAAAATAGCGCCTGAAAAAAAAACGTCCCCATTCACTCCAGTGTGAAAGCCGGAGGGTTTTCACACTGGAGCGGTGCGCTAGCAGGATGGTAAAAAAAAAGTCCTGCTAGCAGCATCTTTGGAGCGGTGAAGGAGCCGTGTATTCACCGCTCCTACCCATTGAAATCAATGGGGCAGCGCGGCTATACCGCCGGCAAAGCGCCGCTACAGTGGCACTTTGCGGGAGGTTTTAACCCTTTTCGGCCGCTAGCGGGGGTTAAAACCGCACCGCTAGCGGCCGAATACCGCCGCTAAAACGACGGTAAAGCGGCGCTAAAAAATAGGGTTCTTCTCAAGTTCTGTCCCAATTTGAAAACAGCGCTGCCACGCGAGGCTCCGCCTACACAGCCATATCATTCAGAGTCTCCTGTGAATGAATAGACTACAAGTTCAGTCATCCATTGCAGCTGATGGCTTGTAGTTCTCAATGAACTGTCTAGGGGGCGGTGGTGAGCACTCCCGTAGTTCATTGATTCTTCCTGCCATTCAGTAACTGCCTGACCCGTAGGGGAAGTAGGGGCAGATAGCTTACAGAGAATCTGCAGTAGCCCGGTATGGTCGCGGGTGCAATGCTTTACAGGCTGCAATGTAAAAATAAACCTCTTTTTTTTTTTAACCTGCAAAAAGATTATTTTTTATTTATTTTTTTTACAAAAGGTGAACTTATCCTTTAAGTATTAAAGGGTCTTTCAACAACACATGAAACAACAAGAATGGAAGAGTCAATGTCAACTGCTAGAAGAAAAAGAAGAAAAAATTAGGGCTGGGGAAATTAAAGATTAATTCCTCAATTAATCGTTAATTTTTTTTGATCGATCAAAATTCTTTTGATCGGTACTCACCTCTCTCTGCCGGCTTTCGGGTCTTCGGGGAGTTCCGGTGACGTCACAGACATCGACGTCACCGGACTCCTCCCCCCTTCCCATAAGTGCCTCCGTCTGCTAGCGAAGGGAAAGGGGGAGGAGTCCGGTGACGTCAATGTCCGTGACATCACCGGACAGCCTGGACAGTGATGGTAAATATGGATGTGGTTAACTGGGATCATTCAGTGAGCTAAGTGTAGGCAAATTTGATAACCTCTGTTTTTAACATTGTTGTCCTTAGAGGCCGATAAGCTGTGATATTTTTGCTGTGTGGATCGGCTCCTGCTGTTGCCATTACGGCGGCGCTTGCTTTTGATTGACGTGTGACGTCCTAGCCATGCCCCGATATGTCCGGCTTCGGCCGTTGCCATAACAACGGTGCTATGGGTGATGCCGTAGCCCCGCCCCGCTAAGGAAGGTTCTGATTGAACGCAACGCGTACGGGGGAGGAGCTACGCATGACGTCACCCGCTGCTGCCCTACAGAACTAACACTATTGTCGGCTTTACATGCTGTGTTTTTATCATCTTTATGTGAGTAGTTTGTGTTTGAGCACAAAAATTGAATCTTATACTTCAGCGGTGAGCACTTAGATCTTTTCTTTCTACTGATTGTATATAGTGTATACCACATTTACCACTGGCTAATGCAGAGCTGCAATGCAAGGAGATCAGCTAAAAGTAGTTGGATCTGTATGTGCGTTATAATTAGACATGTGCACAACAGAAAAAATTGTTTATTTTTGTTTTTTTCGTTTCCGTTGATTCGTAACGATTCGTAAATTTGAAAGTCGTCGGTGTTCGTATTCGTAACGATTCGTTTTTTCGTAAGAGTTATTTTTTCGTTGATTCGTTTTTCCGTTAGTTTAAATTTCGTTTATTCGAAATTCGGACGCATTCCTATTTTCGTAGATTTAGTTACATTTGTACTTTCGTTAGATTGATTTATTCGTACTTTCGTAACATTGTTTTCGTAGATTCGTAATCGGAGCATAATTCATAATGTTATGTAATGTGTATGCTATTATTACATTTTAAGAGACACGGAAAATTACGAATCGAAAAAAAAAGTTACGAATGTACAAATTTTTCCGTTCAATCCATTCGAAGCACGTTAAGCAGCGCCATTGTAAGAGACACAGAAAATTACGAATCGCAAAAAAAAAAAAAGTTACGAATGTACGAATTTTTTCCTTCAATCCATTCGAGGCACGTTAAGCAACGCCATTGTAAGAGACACAGAAAATTACGAATCGCAAAAAAAAAAAAAAGTTACGAATGTACGAATTTTTTCGTTCAATCCATTCGAGGCACGTTAAGCAGCGCCATTGTAAGGGACACGGAAAATTACCAATTCAACAAAAAAAAAAGTTACGAATGTACGAATTTTTTCGTTCATTTTGATTTTCGTTGTTCCCGTTTTTCAGTTTTTTTCGGATTTTCGTTGTTTTTTGGATTCGTTCGATTCGAACATTCGTTAAAATTTTTAGCGAATCGTTCGTTCATTCGTACGATAACGAATGAACGAATATAACAAAAAAAACAAAAAACTAAACTAATTGCACATGTCTAGTTATAATTAATCGAAATTAGTCAATTAATCGATTGAAAAAAAAATGTATTAATCGAACAGGAAAATTGTAATCAGTAACAGCCCTAAAAAAAATAAAAAGGCAGTTGGGATATTTTTTTTTTTTTTTTAACATAAATCTCAATTTAACAGCTACATTAGCATGCCTGAGTCTTTAAAGTGCTGTTACTGTTAGGGGAAATGCACCAAATTATAAATTTCTGCATTTCAATGAAATACACTTTATAAATGAGCCATGGATCTACGAACATGGAACAGTAAAAAATGGTGACCTCACCAGCCTTGACAAGCTATTGGGAGCTCAGTTTCTACTTACATGACCCCATAACTACATCTCCCAAGAGCCCTTAGTTTACATACGGTATATGAACAGGCTCTTGGGGGGTCAAGACAGCAGCACTTTTTTTCTAGGAAAATAAGTTAATATACGTACCGTATATACTCAAGTATAGGCCGACCCGAATATAAGCCGAGGCACCTAATTTTACCACAAACAACTGGGAAAACTTATTGACTTGAGTATAAGCCTAGGGTGAGAAATGCGCAGTTACTGTTAGTGGAAAAGAGGGTCAACAATGCCCACTAGCAGCCTCACTGTGCCCATTTGCAGCCTCACTGTGCCCATTTGCAGCCATAGGTTCCCCAAGCTTTAAACTTGGTAGTAAGGGTTCCTAAATGCCCCCTAGCTGCAACCAAATTTGGGGTCTCTGGACCCAAAGGGTCCCGAAATGACATTGCTGCAGATGGACACAGTTGACCGACTTTGGGGCCCCGTATCTCGGGGCCACTTAGTGCTAGGATTTGGGATTCCTAGCCCCAAGTGGCCCCGAGATACGGGGCCCCAAAGTCGGGTCGGAAAAAAAAATTTTTGCTGCAGAAAAGTGCTTGACTCGAGTATAAGCCGAGGGGGGCACTTTCAGCACAAAAAAATGTGCTGAAAACTCGGCTTATACTCGAGTATATACGGTATATGGAATGGGACGCATAGGGTGGGGCTATGTGCTGTATTAGGCCCCTTTCACACTGTCGGACCGTTCAGGTCCACCGGTCAGTTTTGACGGCGGACCTGAATGGGCGCTCCATGCGCCGGTCCGATCCACCAAAAGCAGACGGATGGCCCCACGTCCAGATCCGTCGCTGGCGGATCGGATCGGGTGAGATCTGATGAAAACGGACATGCTGTCTGTTTTCATCCGATCTCTCCATAGAGACCAGCAGCGCTCGACAAGCCCCTCCCCGCCCAGTGAGCAGAGAGGGACCTGTCATCCGCCGGCTCAGCAGAGATCAACGGAGAGATCGCCCGATCGCCCGCTGAGCCGGCGGACAGAGGCGGACTCCGTGGAAGCGGATCAGCTTTGTGTGAATGAGGCCTTACAGCAAGAAAGAACTGACAACGCTTGAGATTCAAGTGCAGCAAAGGCAATGAATTATCAGATCAATGAGGAAGTCAGCAGGCAGATTAGTTTGTTAGAATACCAGCTACTCTTCTATGTACTTGAAACATTTGTAAAGTATTAAAACATTGGAGAAATGTGCATGTTTCGCAGATATCTTCTGAATGGGTTTCATTTTTTATTCTGCCCAGATATACTCTCTAAGTCTATATAAAAAAAGGTGAACAGTTTAGGTTATGGGGGTACCTCATCCTATATAGAATTTACACAAATACAGAACCAACATGATGGATTATTACCGTACCAAAGAGGAATTACTTGACTAAACACTTTGTAATGAATCCTTACAAAAAATTCATACATAGAAAAAAACACAGTAAAAATCAAAGTTATTATAAGGTTCAACAAAATAGTTACAAAAGATATCACAAAGATGGTTGACGCGTTTCACTTATTAGCGTCTTCAGAACCGATCACCTAAAGCGGTTCTGCACTGACGTTATTAAAATTTTTTTTTTTGGTAATGTTTAAAAATGATGTCATGATAATAATATCCTTACTTGGAGTGAGGCTGCCCGTTATCTCAGTCCGTTTTTGTGTAGAAACGATAGTTTATAAAAATGTTCTTGGCCGATGTCATCTTGCTTGTGGGCATCTGAAGCCCACAAGCAATCACTTCTGCCTTCCCTCGATTCGGAGGAACCAGCATTCCTTGCCGGTTCTCGCGCATGCTCAGTGGCTACAGCTCCGAGCGGCGTTATCCAAAATGCTGCCATGACAACGGGTCACGCCGTTGAAATCACGAGAGATTTCGCATCGGACTGCACTGACTCCTGGGAGGAATTACACGAGATCACAGGA
>CM053033.1:222568550-222629940 GCA_028564925.1 Lithobates sylvaticus
ATTGGTATCAGTAGAACGTATAGTGCCTAATTTTGGTCTCAGTGGAAGGACTATTGCCCCATTGTTGGTGTCCGTAAAATGAAGGATACCCCATTGTGGATGTCGGTGGCAGGAATAGGGCCCAATTGTCAGTGGAATGAATAGTGCCCTATTTTTGGTGCCCATGAGAGGAATAGTGTCAGTGGGAGTATTAGTGCCCCATCCCTGGTGTCATTGGGAGGAATAGTCCCATCATTGATATCAATGAGAGGAATAGTACTCCATTGATGGTATCAGTGGGAGGATTAGTGCCCAGTTGCTGTTGGTAGAACACTGCCCTATCTCTGGTGTAGGAGAATAGCACCTTATCCATGATGCCAGTGAGGGGAATAATAGTGCCACATCCCTGTCAGTGGGAAGGATAATGCCCCATCCTTGGTGTTAGTAAAAGGAAGAATACCCAGTTGTAGAAATCGGTGGCAGGAATAGTGCCCCAGTTGTTGGTGTCGGTAGAAACAGTGTCCCACTGTTTGCCTCAGTGAGAGGAATAGTGCCCCATCCCTGGTGTCATTAGGAGGAATAGGGCTCCATCCCTTAGTGTCAGATGGAGTATTAGTGCCCCATCCCTGGTGTCAGTGGAAGGAGTAGTACCCCATCCTTGACGTCAATAAGGGGTTATAGTACCCCATTGATGGTATCAGTGGGAGGATTAGTGGCCAGTTGATATGTTGGTATCCATGATGCCAGTGAGGGGAATAATAGCGGCACATTCTTGTCAGTGGGTAGGATAATGCTCCATCCTTGGTGTCAGTAAAAGGAAGAATACCCAGTTGTGGAAATCGGTGGCAGGAATAGTGCCCCAGTTGTTGGTGTCAGTAGAAACAGTGTCCCATTGTTGGCCTCAGTGAGAGGAATAGTGCCCCATCCCTGGTGTCATTAGAAGGAATAGTGCCCCGTGTCAGTGAGAGGCATAGGGCTCTATCCCTTAGTGTCAGTGAGAGTATTAGTGCCCCATCCCTGGTGTCAGTGGAAGTAATAGTGCCCCATCCTTGACGTCAATAAGGGTTTATAGTACCCCATTGATGGTATCAGTGGGAGGATTAGTTCCCAGTTGTTTGTGTTGGTATCCATGATGCCAGTGAGGGGAATAATAGCGGCACATCCTTGTCAATGGGAAGGATAATGCCCCATCCGTGGTGTCAGTGGCAGGAATAGTACCCCATCCTTGGTGGCAGTGGGAGGGATAATGTGCCATCATTGGTGTCAGAGGGAGGAATTGTGATTTCATTAGGAAGAATGGTGCCTTTGGGGCAGTTAAAGGTAAGCAAAGGGCAGCAGTTTGGGGATCAGTGCCCTAAGCTAGATTATCCCTAATGACTGTGTTCCTAACATAAATGTGACTACTGGAGCTAGGCAGTCTGGGCATATGTCTGGAAGGTACTTGGTATTCTAGGGGATCCCAAATTCCTCTTGGATCACCCGTAGCAGCCAACCGGAAATCCAATTTTAGCTGATGTTGCTAGAACTCCTACAATGATTGCCTCGGGATACCTCCCTCTGTATTATTGTTCATTGCCTGGCCTTATTGGGTAGTGATTTCTAATGAAAGGTGCTGCATTATATCAAATGGTTTCCCACCTTATCATTGGACCAGAGCTTTTATTTGTATTTTTCCGGGGGCATTAGGTGCACTTTTAACTCCATGGGTTCTCTTAAAGCCCAATTGAAGCTTCAGTCTAAATAAAAATAGAATTGGGGGTACAATAGATTTTTCTTGTTTCGGATTGTATTATTAATCTGCTTCTTTTTATTATTTTTGTTACTTTTGTAGCTTATAGGAATGTTCCTGGCTTGCTGCCTATCTCGTTACATTACGAACAACCAGTATGAGATGGTGTAACTCTCACCTATAGGATGTTAAGGTAAAGTATGAGCAGTTGTTTGTGGTTTTTTTTTTTTTTTTTTTTAGTTTTTCCAGAAAGCTGTATTTATTTTGTGCATGTTATATCTGCCTGCAGTCCAGCTTTAAATCATTTTTACACAATTATAACCCCTTCCTGCCCTGCCCCTCACATCCCTTTGATTGGCTGTCACAGTGGTCACATGATCAGAAGCCAGTCCTGCGGACTCCCCATCTTTCGTATGGATCAAGAACTGTCATTGATGGTTTTGGCACTGTGCTGCGAGTGTGCTTTTCCGCCTATGTGCAGTGTGTGGGTGTTAAAACACACCCTCTGTTCCACTGGACATATGTATTTTGTGGACAGCAAGAGGTTGAAGTGGTGCTAAAGCCAGGGGCGTACATACAGGGGTCACCATTGCGACCTGGTCCCATGCTCCCAGAGCTGGGGCGGTGGCATGTAGAGGAACTGATTCCTCTATGCAACTGCTGAATGTCCTCCTCCTCCTCCTCCTCCTCTCCTCCTCCTTCCTCCTCCTCCTCCTCCTCCTCCTCCTCCTCCCTCTCCTCCTCCCCCCCAGATTTCTCCCCCCCCCCTCCACCTCCCGCTGCCTGCTGCGAGGGATCTGTCAGGATGTGTCATTTACCGACCCCTTCCTTGTCTTCACTAACAGAGTCTGTGATCAGCTGAGGCTGCAGAGAAAGGGACTGCTGAATCTGTCCTCAGTTCCTTTCTCTGTCTCAATAGTCAGACATCAGGGGTCTATTTAGACCCCTGATATTTTAGCAAAGCCCCCCAATGGGGGTCCTAAATATGTAAAAAATTAAATTGTGAAAAGAAAAATGCTAAATAAAATAATAAAAAAATTAAAACAACGAAACCCGTGTCAGAAATCCCAGGGTCCACCCCACTGTGGGGGGACCCAAAGACGGCAGGAAGTTATCCTGTTGCATAACCATAATTAAGGGTCCCACAATGGAAGTAAAGGGCCCCCGGTCCTGGGCCAGAGTGGCCCTTCATAGTTTCTTTTCAATCGGGGCCCTGAAGGTTCTAGTTGCGCCTCTGGCTAAAGCCTTAAGGTTTTTTTTTATCTTAATGCATTCGCTGCATTAAGGTTAAAAAACAAAAAACTTGTGTGCTGCAGGATCCTCCCCTCTACCCCCCCCCCCCCCCAGTGTACTTACCTGAGCTCAATCTCGATCCAGTGATGTGCACGAGAGCAGCGGCTCTCAACTCCCACCATCCTCACAGGGCTGTTTGATAGCAGCGGGGAGCCATTGGCTCTTCTTTCTGTCAATCAAATTAAATGATGAGGGATTGGGGGCAAGCCCCAATGTCTGTGTCAATGAAGGCAGGCAGCAGAGCTCAGGGGCAAGCCCACGCGAGTACCCCCCTTAGCAAGTGGCTTGCTAGTGGGGATACTCTGAAAGGGGGAGGAGGCAAACACTGACGGGGACCCCAGAGGAGGAGGTTCATTGACATGTTTGTTATTTATTTAAAAAAAACAAAGGATGAATATCACTTTAATGTAATAGTCTTATATTTTTATTAATTTTAGCTTTTCTAATTTCAGGGAATTATTCTGTGAATCCTTAGATATTTATGATCATGCCGACCCACAGAGAAGAGTGTTTTCTCATCACTCAGCCTATGTTTTCCATCAGCCTCCATCTTCTTGCATCAGGACCACTTGAAGGGGAATATACTGCGTTTTTTTTTTTTTTTTTTTTCTTTTACAGTCACTTTAAGGCATCGTCCGAAATCTACAGCTCTCCTTATGTTGTCCAAGTACAAAGCTCAATGCACCTCCTTTAATGGAAGTCCAAGAGAACCTGTCACGAGAAACATACCCGTGCTGCTGTTTTCTATTAGTTGCCTGGTGTCATGGCAGTCGTCCATGTTCAAAAACCTAGCGAGTCACTGAGCCAAGGGTGCAGCTTTCCAAATTTTTACTGGTTGCATATTTCTTTTTGTGAAGCCAACGGATCAAGGTGAAGGCCAGGCGTCCATCTTTTTTTAAGGCAATTGGCTATGGCACCACTGGCTTTTCTCTCTTTACAGTTCAGAAATGACATGTCCTTTACACAGTGCCTAGTACTCCTTGTAATCACATCATGGAGGGCTCTTGGGCACTAAAATGCCTGAAGGATAGATGAAGATGGAAGCAACTGGGCTTTACCTTCATGTTGCGTCAAAGCCCAGAATCAGCTTAGACATGGCCAAAATTTTGCCAAAATTCTGATATGCTCAAAGGGCCTGAGTTGTACTGAGCTCCTTCCTTCTCAAAATGGGACTTTCAGATCTCCCATGCTATGTCCAGGTAACAAGCACACTAGGTGTTGAGTAAAGGGCGTGATGTTTTTACATGAGTTGACTCCTTATTAGACGGAAGACTCAACCCAACCCAGGGGGGAAAAAATACACATGAGGTTGATTTACTAAAACTGTACAGTGCAAAATCTGGTTCAGCTCTGCTTAGAAACCAATCGGCTTCCAGGTTTCTTGTTCAAAGCTTAATTGAACGAGACAAAATTAGAAGCTGATTGGCTACCCTTTTACAGCTGAACCAGATTTCACCCATTGTCTGCTATGTAAGACGTATACAGGCCTATTTAAGGTAGAACTATAGGCAAAACTTTTTTTCTCTTTCGTTGATTGACGAACACCGCTTTTTAGTTCTTGACCTTAGGGTTATCACGTCACCTTCAGGAGAAAGGTCAAGAATTAAAGGAGCTCTGTCTGTCAATGAACTTCAGAGAAGGATTTTACGGTGAGTACAAAAATCCCATTTTCTCTTTCATTCATTGATGGACACAGCTCCTTTTTAATTCTTGACCTTTCTCCTGAAGGTGGTATGATAACCCTAAGGTCAAGAATTAAAGGAGCTGTGTCCATCAATAAACGAAAGAGAAAATGGGATTTTTGTACTCACCGTAAAATCCTTCTCTGAAGTTCATTGACGGACACGCCACCTTCAGGAGAAAGGTCAAGAAGTAAAAGGAGCTGTGTCCGTCAATGAACTTCAGAGAAGGATTTTACGGTGAGTACAAAAATCCCATTTTCTCTTTCGTTTATTGATGGACACAGACTCTTTTATTTCTCAACCTTAGGGTTATCATGCCACCTTCAGGAGAAAGGTCAAGAATTAAAAGGAGCTATGATAACCCTAAGGTCAAGAATTAAAGGAGCTGTGTCCATCAATGGACTTCACAGAAAAGGATTTTACGGTGAGTACAAAAATCCAATTTTTTTCATTTTGGATAGAGCAAGGGAGGATTATAACCCCTGTCAGATTATTCATTTTTTTTCTTAATCGGTGTCCCATTGCAGAGATTTCCCTTCACTTCCTGTCCCAAAGCCAAAACAGGAAGTGAGGAAATCCCTGCAAATTATAGGGATCTGAAAATGAAATGCCACAATATGGGATGGATTTACTAAAGGCCAATAGACTGTGCATTTTGCAGGTGCAGTTGTACTTTTTTTTTTTCTCCTTAGTGAATGTAATATGGTGAAGCCTCACTTTGCAAAAAATACTGAATCGGATGCAAGGGAAAAAAAAAATAAAAAACATTTTTGCTCGCACATGTTTGGATGATGGAAACCAGCAGAGCTTTAGCACATTTACCAAGCTCTGGGGAAAACGAGTGCAACCGCACTTGCAGAGTGCACAGTCTATTTTTTTCTTTTAGTAAATCCACCCCATCAGTTAAGTCCAGATACAAATTTTATTCCAATACAAAATCAGTCAAAAGAAATCCGACGCGTTTCGGTGAGCCAAGCTGGCTCCCTTTTGTCAGAGAGCTTCTGCTTTTTCGCGGCTTAACATTTTATAATCTCATTTTAGTTGGATGATGATGTAGCGCGGCAAACCAAATTCTTGCTATGAACTCCGACATGTAATTTTTTTTTTTTTTTTGTATCAGATTTTGGTAAAAAGGGACATAATTGCAAAAAAAACGCTATATAGTGAAAAAGGCAATTTTGCTCCTTCAGGACTTTGAATCCATGCAAATGTCCTGCAAATGCAGAGGAAGAATGACCTTATAATCTAGAACAAAACACTACAGATGCTTCAATTGGTCAAAATCCTTCTCATGTTGCTTACTTGAATCCAGTGCAAAACTAAGGGCCCACTTACACCTTTGCATTGCCAAAATTACTACAACATGAGGTGATCCATATCCTAAAAGAGTGGCAGACATAAACCACAACAAATCTGTTGTCTCTTCCCCCATTCCATCCAACACTTTCAAGAATTGTCTGGGGTCATGATTTAAGGTGTCGGCAAACCCAACATGTATTTTTTCAATAGAGGCCCCTCAATTAAAATTGTTTCCTATTTTACAAATCCATTTCAGTAAATGGTAAATTCCTGGCGATCCTGCCAGTATCTTGGAATTCCCAGTGTCAACTCTCCGCAGACTGATCTTCCCTCTGCAGCGTTGCCACCTTCAAGCGAATTCTCCATTCTTGTCTTTTGAACAGCCATGGTTGGGCATGACGTTCCCTGTTCCCATCAGCTCCAGCATATCCACGTGATGAGTAACATCAACGGGAAATTCTTTTATGTGTTCGTCTTCCCAAGCAATATGGCGGCAGGGATGTAGATGGGTTTACTTGACACTACATAATGGGTTATGTACACTATATTACCAAAAGTATTGGGACGCCTGCCTTTATACGCACGTTAAAGTTACGCCTACATTTAGAGGCACAAAAACTTTAATGGCGTCTTAGTCCGTAGGGTTCAATATTGAGTTGGCCCACCTTTGCAGCTATAACAGCTTAAACTCTTCTGGGAAAGCTGTCCACAAGGTTTAGGAGTGTGTCTATGGGAATGTTTGACCATTCTTCCAGAAGCACATTTGTGAGGTCAGGCACTTATGTTGGACGAGAAGGCCTGGCCCACAGTCTGTACTCTTAATTTATCCCAAAGGTGTTCTATCGGGTTGAGGTTAGGATTCAACCCGAGCAGGCCAGTCAAGTTCCTCCACCCCAAACTCACTCATCCACGTCTTTATGGACCTTGCTTTGTGCACTGGTGCGCAGTCATGTTGGAACAGGAAGGGGCAGTCCCCAAACTGTTCCCACAAAGTTGGGAGCATGAGATTGTCCAAAATGTCTTGGTGACCCCTTAAGAGTTTCCTTCACTGGAATTAAGGGGCCAACCCACACCATAATCAACCACATCAAAGTCCCTTCTCACATACCTGTACTATCTTTTTGGGTTTTAAACATTGGGATGATGCCAGTGAGAACATAAATTGTTACAATGGTTTCATTCTCAGCCCACACTTTCCACTTGCTTTTGAAACGTACCAAAATCCCCCCTCCACCAAATGATTTGGAGGGGTGGCCCAATACTTTGTGCAGGCCAGTCAAGTTCCTCCACACTATATTGCCATGAGTCCTGACCTCAACCTGATGGAACACCTTGGGGATGAATTAGAGCAGAGACTGCAAGCCCGGCCTCACCTCACCAATGCACTTCTGGAAGAATGGTCAAACATTCCAGTAGACACACTCCTAAACCTTGTGGACGGCCTTCCCAGAAGAGTTGAAGCTGTTATAGCTGCAAAGGGTGGGCCAACTCAATATTGAACCCTACGGACTTAGACTGTGATGCCATTAAAGTTCATGTGCGGGTAAAGGCAGGTGTCGCAATACTTTTGGTGAGATGGTGTATATTGGCGTACTGACACTTTCATTCTATACTTTGAATAAATCTACTATTGTATGGCTGTGTATCGCTGTAGACTTTATATTTTTATAACGTTCTTTATCTGATCCATTTTTAAAAGGCCAAAATTTGAGAAATTTTGGGAGCCAATAGCTTTAATTTTCTTAGAGACAAATTCGTCTGAGCGCAATATTTTACAGCCTGTCCTGTGCCAAAGCTGTTCTACGATCAAAAAAAATCTCCCGGGGGGGGGGTAGGGGGGGTTGGCATTCTGTGGCCTCCCGCGTTAGTAAAAATCCCAGCATGCCTTGCAGTGTCTGTAGTTCCTCAGCAGCCAGAGGGCAGCTGATTTGCCCATTGTACTTCCAGGTGGTGCCTTGCAAGTGTTACTCTTTATTGCATCATTCTTCTATTATTTTGGACACCATATACGTTACAATCTGATCATACAGTCTTTGTGCAGTGAGTTTTGGATTTACCAACATTATGTAATATGAGGACCTACCTAATGTATCCAATACATGTGTAGCCATTGAGGCAGGCACTTGAATTGCATAGTTATTGGTAGATCTAAGGAAGCCCATGCATTAGCGGGTTGAACGAAAATAAGGAAGCCCATATATTAGCGGGTTGAACGAAGATAACTGACTCAATTCCCCCATCCACACATTTCGAGGTGGATAAGGGAATCTTTCCTGTTGACCTATTGCAGCCTTTCTCAACTTTTTAAACCCAACAATAATTTTCAGGTCTGGAGGAACCCTTACTAAAACCAATTAATCAGGGGCCAATAGGAACAATGCCCCTTATACTGGTGGGCAATAGGAAGAATGTTCCTCTTAAAGTGGTGCTCAGAATGCCACCCTTAAAGACAGCTAAAAATATATATTTGGTGTCATGCTGCTGGGCTTTGCTAAGTGATGCTGAACCTCGAACTCTGTAGGCACCATCAAAAAGGTGGTTCATCAGCCACAGCTCAAGGAACCCCCTAGCAACCTCTGGAGAAACCCTGGTTGAGAATGGCTGATCTATTGTATTCTGAGAGCACAGAACTTGATCAGTAGATCGACTTCTATACATCGAGAGTGCCCATACATGGATCGAAATTTAGCCAGTCCCCGCTGAACCAGCCGAATTCCAATCCATGTATGACTAACCAGCTTAAAGGGGAATGGAACAATCGTAATGTAACGTCTTCAATAATAAGATGTGTGTTCTTAAAGTTGGGTCAGTTTGGTTAAAATGTATATTTTTGGTTACGGGTTCACCCCTCTGGGCAGGGCTGCTGTTAGAAACTACGGGGGCCCCATACAGCCAATCTGACAGCCCCTCTCCAAAAAAAAAAAAACTTGTTTACTATGCTTCGGTTATGAATGAACACAGTGAGTGATCGGTACCGGTCACTCATTGAGTTCATTCAGGAAAGGAAGGGGTAAATGTAACATTAAGGCGTAAATGTGACATAATTACTGGAACCTTCCTCTACTCTCTATCCTGAAGAATCCTGTTGAGTGCTTGCAGCGGTCAGTGGGAAGGAGAGGTGGAAATCCAAGCAGCACTGCAGGGTTGGGGTGGGGTGGGGTGGGGGGGCACACAGAGGAGCCTGGCAGGGGAAAACGTATGGTGCTAATGAAGGGTGATGGGGGGGTTTGGGCAATTACTGGAACTGATCCTTTGTATGGCTCTCTGCAGCAGCTGAAAGCCAACGGATGGGAGAGGAGGAGAAGCCAGCTTTCAGCTGCTGCAGAGAGAGCCATACAGGGGATCCGTTCCAGTAATTTCCCCCTCCGCCTTGCCTTTACCCTCCCTGCCCACATCTGATTCAGCAGCTGCCTGGGCCCCTCTGCTAGCCTGCAGGAGGACTGGTGATATCTACTTATCTATGGCCCTGCTTCTGGGTGGTGTTGGTAGTCGGCTTTTTTAATTCTTCAGTGAACTCGGCAGACAAGACTTCTGTTGTAAAGTTCTCTGCTTTGGCAAAGGGAAAGACCACCCACGATGGAGGTGGGTGGCCATTTAAATGAAATAAGTTGGCAGCCTTGGGCAGACTATAGATTATGCAACTTTTTCTTTTCACTACAGGTGAAGGAAAGAAAATTGCTAGATTTCCCCCATTAGCACAGTTAGTGTTGATGGAGGACCTGCAGCACCGCTGTGTTGTGCCAGCGGGGAGCCTTCCTTACCGGCAGAACACAATGATTATTGGTGCCGGCTCTAGCCAGTAGCACTAATCGTTCAGGGAGAAAAACCCCAGTTGCTTGGGTCTGCATGGCTTGTGTGCAGACACCCCTTCATTGTAAGAAAAATTGTGCAACTCTTTACTTGAGTAATTCTTTCCATAGACCGAAATAAATCAGGGAAACATTCATTTTTTGTATCTATTTTCTGTTTTGAATTATCACTTTTTTGCATTTTTAAGATTATTGAATAATTGCACACAATACAGGTGAATATGGTAAAAAAATATCTTTTTTTTTTATTTATTTTTTTTATACTACCCAAAACTGAAATATCTTTTTAGCCTGATCCTTTCATTTTAATAAAGCCCCTATATCTGAATTTATAGGTTTTTAGCTTTTTCTTGGTGTTTAGCTACTATACAAGACTTTGCGGGTGTTTTTAAGCTTTATCTCTGTATAGGATTCCAGCGATTTTTCTTTCTTTATATCAACTTTTTTTTTCATGACCTCACATGTATTTTTATATTAGTGATATTTCTGTATTACGAGACCGAAAGGGAATTTTTGTGTTTACCAAGATGTGTGATAATCCTCCTATGACCAGCACATCGAGTGGAATATCAGTATTATATGCTGCTTTTAATGTGACTTTTTTTCCTATTGTATTTAGGATATCAGTGAAATGTTCTTAGACAATAAACTTTTTTTTTTCTTCTAAACTGTGAGTCTTTAATATAAGTTATCACCTTTTAGAAATGTATAGATTCCGTGACAAGTCGGCCTTTCGATTGCAAGGTGAGTTGTGGAATTGGGCTGCCCATAGATGGATTGAAATTTGGCTGGTTCAGCAGAGACTGGCCAAAATTCAATCTGTCTTTGGACATACCTACATGACGACAAAAGTTGATTGGGACTGTTAGAAAACTTTTGCTGATCAGCAGCTGCAGCCAGTCTGCATTTTTCAGGGTACTGCTTAGGAACAATTAACCTGTGTAAATGTCTTCTACGATATAGCAATTTTCACTTTAAGTCCAGTTTCACTTTAACCAGTGGCGCCGCTATGGGGGGTGCGGACCGCACCTGGGTGACACCCAGGACCAGCCGCCAGATTGCCTCCACTGCTCAGTAACACAGCAGAGTGGAGCAGGAGGCAGAATGGAGAGACACAGCAGAGCTGAATAGACAGCGGGAGCTGCCAGAGTTAACTTTCCAAGTTAACCAGCAGGTGATTGGTTGGTAGGTGGTCCTAGCAACCAATCACGTGTTGGTTAATTTGGAAACTCCGGCAACTCCCGCTGGCGATCCAGCGCTGCAGTGTCTCTCTCCCGTTCTGCCTCCTGCTCCACTGTGCTGTTTCTCCCGCTCTGCAATAAGGGAGAAAGGGGCAGAGATGCAGGGTGTAGGGGCTGTGTAATGTAAAGGGGTCCAGAGGTGCAGGGGGCTGTGTAATGTAAAGGGGTCCAGAGGTGCAGGGGGGGCTGTGTAATGTAAAGGAGTCCAGAGGGACTGTATAATGTAAAGGGGCAGAGATGCAGGGGGTAGGGGCTGTGTAATGCAAAGGGGTCCAGAGGGGCAGGGGACTGTGTAATGTAAAGGGGCAGAGATGCAGGGGGTAGGGGCTGTGTAATGTAAATGGGTCCAGAGGGGTAGGGGACTGTGTAATGTAAAGGAGTCCAGAGGGACTGTGTAATGTAAAGGGGTCCAGAGGTGCAGGGGGCTGTGTAATGTAAAAAAGTCCAGAAGAGCCAATAACCGGTTTCTTCAAAAGGGACATTGATGCTGATAATCATCAGTGCACATGAGTGAAGGAGAAAAATTACCTGTTTGCTAAATTTTATAACAAACTATGAAAAAGTTTTTTTTATTTATTTTTTTTCAAAATGTTCTGTCTTTATTCGTTTAGCAAAAAAATGAAAAACCCAGAGGTGATTAAATACCAGTAAAAAAAATCTCTATTTGTGTGAAAAAAAAGATAAAAATGTCATATGGGTAAAGTGTAGCATGACCGCTCAATTGTCATTCAAAATGTGACAGCGCCGAAAAGCTGAAAATTGGCCTGGGCAGAAAGGTGCTGAAAGTAGGCAAGTGATTTAAAGGGCAAGTTCACCTTTACAGAAAATCTGCAAGGTGAACTTACACTGGACCCGCTCTATATCCACTCTGGTCCTGTTGCACCAGTGTTCCACAATCCTCTGCTGTTGGGCACCGGGATGCCCCTTCACCGGTCCAGGGATTTGAAATCCTCAGGGCTTTCTCTCCTCTTGTCCAGCACTGGCAGGACAGACTAGACTGATTCGGATTGGTCAGCACTGTCCATGTGACGGTGCTGACCAATTAGAATGCCTCCTATCTGTACAGGCTGAGAGGTACAGATAGGTTAAGCCGCTGGGATTTCAAATCCTAAGACCAGTGAAACGGCGTCCCGTGTCTGATGGCACTGGTACAGCGTGACTGGGGAAAAGGGGGTCCATTAGTATCTGTAAAGGGGAACCTAAACTTTTATTGCTTACCATTGCATTGTGTGAGGCACGTTCCAAACTCTGGCTTTAAGAAAATCAGTATCTGATCTCGTATTACAAAATGGTTCCACTGGGGCTCGAACCCAGGACCTTCTGCGTGTAAAGCAGACGTGATAACCGCTACACTATGGAACCTGTGAAAAGTGTGCCATATACATTTTTCAGAAAGGGTCAGAGTCCTGACTTCAACCTGATAGAACACCTTTGGGATGAATTAGAGCGCAGACTGCGAACAGTGAGGCTGCAATTGAAGTTTTTTTTTTTTTTTTCAGAATTTTTCAGTTTGTGCATCTGCCACCACTGCCCAATAGAACACCTTTAGGATGAATTAGAATGGAGACTGCCTTCTCGTCCAACATCAGTGCCTGACCTGACAAATGCTCTTCTGGAAGAATGGTCAAACCTTCCCATAGACAGAATCCTAAACCTTGTGGACGGCCTTCTCAGAAGAGAAACTCCCCTCTGTTATCTTATGTGTCCATGCACACATGGATGTTTTTTGACATTTATCAGCAGAGGAGTTTATGGGCTGTTGTCAGAACGCCCTAAAATCGCATTCAAGAGCAGTTCTTCTGACCACAACAAACGCCTAACACTGAAAAACGCACGTTTATCAGCTTCAGCGTTTTTTGACAAAAACGTTATTAAAAAATGCTGATAAACGTGCGTTTTTACAGCAGCGTTTTCCTGCCAGCAGTCCAACGTCCAGAAAGACGTTTCAGAACGTCCTGTGTGCATGGAGCCTAAAGTTCATGTGCGTGTAAATGCATGAAAGGGGTTCTAACTAGGGTTGCACTGATACTAGTATAGGTGCTGATACCGAGTATTTGCACAAGTATCGGTACTCGTGCAAATACACCGATGCCTGAAACTGATACTTTCCGGCTCGGTTCTTTGAGCTGTCAGTGGGGTCTCCCCTGTTGACAGCTGAAGTGTTAAAGAAGTCCGGTAATTGGAGCCGTCAAAAAAAAAAAAAAAAAAAGCAGCCGACAATGTTTATTAACAACTTTGCTGAGCCGAAACACTAAAATAAAAAGAAACATTGTTTCTTTTTGTATCTTTCTGTTTCTTCATCTGCAGATCAAAGGGATAAACAAATGTTCCTCTGTTTAACCCCTTATTAACCCATAATTTACTCTAATCAGCCTTAATTAACTCCCTATTCTCCTCCATTTAACCACTTCCCGACCGCAGGCCGTCATATGACGGCCTCCGGTTTGCGGGGGTATATCTGAATGATGGGTGTAGCTACAGACATCATTCAGATATTGCCGGTTTCAGCCGGCGATTCCCTGCACCATAAGAACGATCATAGCGGCTGTTCCGCCGCTTGATCGTTCTTATGGGCGGCGGGAGGGGACGCCCCCCCCCTCCCGCCGCCCTCCGGTGCTTCTACCGACTCACCGCTTCCATCGGTGAGTCGGACACAGGAACCGCCGGCACCGGATGATCACTATAGAGATTTCCGGCGGACCAGATGGTCGCCGGAGTCTCTATGATCGTTCGGAGGCCGGGCGCGATGTGATGACGTCACGCCCGGCCTCTGCATTCGAATAACGGAGCCGCCTCCGCTGGGAGGCGGTGATCGTTTTTTTTTTTTTTTTTTTTTTAATTTTAGGCTTTCCAGCCTAGAGGTGAGATGTGGGTCTTATTGACCCCATATCTCACTGTTAATAGGTCCGATCAGGTAATATTCCTATTACAAGGGATGTTTACATTCCTTGTAATAGGAATAAAAGTAATCAATTTTTTTTTTTTTTTAAACTGTCAAATTTTAAAAAAGAAAAGTCAAATTAACAATAATAAAAAAAAAAAAAAATTTTTTAAAGCGCCCCTGTCCCCGTGAGCTCGTACGCAGAAGTGAACGCATACGTAAGCCCCGCCCACATATGAAAACGGTGTTCAAACCACACATGTGAGGTATCGCCGCAAACGTTAGAGCGAGAGCAATAATTCTAGCCCTAGACCTCCTCTGTAACTCAAAACATGTAACCAGTAAAAAAATGTTAAAGCGTCGCCTATGGGGATTTTTAAATACCAAAGTTTGGCGCCATTCCACGAGCGCGTGCAATTTTGAAGCGTGACATGTTGGGTATCTATTTACTCGGCGTATCTTCATCTTTCACATTATGCAAAAAAAAAATTGGGCTAACTTTACTGTTTTGTTTTTTTTTAAGCATGAAATTGTTTTTTTTCTGAAAAAAACGTGTTCGAAAAATTGCTGCGCAAATACCGTGCGAGATAAAAAGTTGCAACGAGCGTCATTGTATTCTCTAGGGTCTTTGCTAAAAAAAACATATATGATGTTTGGGGGTTCTGTGTAATTTTCAAGCAAAAAAATTATGAATTTTACATGTAGGAGAGAAATGTCAGAATTGGCCTGGTTGCGAAGTGGTTAATTATTTTCCTGCTTTTTTTTTGTCTATTTTATAAACGATAAACAATTACAACTTTTTTTTGTTTGCTTTCTTAGTGAATATTTTACACATATATATTAACATATATATTTATACACATTTCACATTGAAAAAGCCCAAAATTAAAAAAAAAAAAAATCTATTTATTTAATTTGTAAATAACTTTTCAATGCTTTGTACTATTGCTGACAGCTGAAGTGAAAACAGAACGGTTGCGGTAGGTATTGGTAATTCGTATCGGTGAGTACTAAAAAAAAAAAAAAAAGTATCGGTACTCTTAAAAAAAATGGTATCGGTGCATTCCTAGTTCTAACCAAAAAAATAAGTCACTGCAATCTGACTTTGATGAAATGTAAAGCATGGCTTTCCAAAAAAAAAAACAGTCCCACATCTTATTAACCAATTGACAGTCAAGCAGCCTCAGGGCCAAAAGGAACATTTTAAGGGAATCTGATTAACATTTCAAAAGCAAATTCAATGGCATGCATATGCAGAAAGTGCTAATGTTGTGTATGTGTGGACTGTAGGAAGACGCCCCGACACATTGTCCTAGGCTGGCCAGATAAGCACTTCTGGAAGCTGCAATTGCTGGTTTTACAGATTCAATGGCATGCATAGGCAAAAAGTGCTAATGATGTGTTCGTGTAGCACTGTAGGAGAACCCTTGACACATTGTCCTGGGCTGGCCATAGATATCCCGACTCCATTCTAATTCATTGACTCAAACTGCTCATGGCCAAGGATTAGGTCATGTGGGGCTTGTGTAGGGGGCAGGGATGAGCACTTCTGGTAACTGCAAATGCTGGTTTCTACACACAGAGGTTTTCAAACTTGTTGAAACTTTTGGCGCAACAAAGGTCCAGTGATTAAAAGCCTATCCATCATTCCCTTACAGCAGGGGTCTCCAAACTTTCTAAGCAAAGGGACAATTTACTGTTCTTCAAGCTTTAGGGGGACTGTGGCTAGTGGGTGTATTGCCCCATCATTGTTTTCAATGGGAGACATGGTGCCCCATTATTGATGTCAGTAGGGGGAATCAGGGCCATCTTAAGAGCATCATAGGCCCCCGGGCAATACAGTGCACTGTGGCCCTGTCTACACAATCACGCATGAGAATAAAAATGCCAATTAACAAAATCAGTGTTTAAACATTAACACGTTTGGACAATATAACACGAGTTTGATGGGCATAGTGGCTGCGTTTAATGGGCACAGTGGGAGCTTTTGATAGGCACAGTGGCAGCTTTGATGGGCACTGTGGCAGCCTTTGAGGGGCATGGACAGTGGCTGTGTTTGATGCACAACTTAAACTTACTTAAGTAGACATTGTTATGCCACGTACACACGTTCGGACTTTGTCCGCCGGAACTAGTCCGGCGGACAAACCGCCAGACTTTCCGAGGGGGGACTTGCCCACACACGCCCGGACTTCCGAGCGTGTGACTTGCCCACACACGCCTGGACTTCTCCGCGGGAAAAAGTCTGCGGGACCTTTGAAAATGAATGGACTAGCCCACCACACGGAGCAGTCCGTTCATTTAGAACGTAACTGCAGGTAGACGGAGCTATCCAAGGCAGTGAATGCCGCCGCGCTAGCCCCGTCACCTGGCATGGATTTAAAGGGAATCCCCACGCCGAAAAAATGGCGTGGGGGTCCCCCCTAAATCCATCTCAGACCCTTATCCGAGCACGCAGCCTGGCAGGCCAGGAAAGGGGTGGGGATGAGCGAGCGCCCCCCCTCCTGAACCATACCAGGCCGCGTGCCCTCAACATGGGGGGTGCCCTGGGGAAAGGGGGGCCGTGCGGCCCCCCCACCCCAAAGCACCTTGTCCCCATGTTGATGAGGACAAGGGCCTCTTCCCGACAACCCTGGCCGTTTGTTGTCGGGGTCTGCGGGCGGGGGCTTATCGGAATCCGGGAGCCCCCTTTAATAAGGGGGTCCCCAGATCCCAGCCCCCCACCCTATGTGAATGAGTATGGGGTACAATGTACCCCTACCCATTCACCTAAGGTGTAAAGTGTAAAGAAAAAAAAAACACACAATTTAAAAAAAATATTTTATTGCACTGCTCCGGGGGTCTTCTTCCGTCTTGGGGGGTCTTCTCGCCGGACTCCTCCGCTATTTACCAAGCTCTTTTACCGAGCAGAGGAGGCCGGCTACCTTCTTCGTCATCGTCTGGGGGTCTCGATCCGCCTTCAGGGGTCTTCCGGGGTCTCTTCTGTTCTTGCCACGGTCGTCGTTTTCCGCACAGCCTTCTTCTTCTTCTTCTTCTTCTTCTTCTTCTTCTTCTTCTTCCGATGTTGACCCGTCGCTGTCTCTGGCCGGAATGCCAGAGCCGCGCTGTGCTGGGACTTATATAGGGTCAAGGGGACTATGAATGTTGGGGCGGCCTCTGATTGACGTCTCTGGTTGCTAGCTAGATTCCAGCCGGCGAAGTGAGCAACCAGTGCAGTCAGTCTATTTAAGCAGCAGATTGCTGTGCTGAGGATCAGCCCTGGATGGGGCCCTCCAGACAAGTGGGGCCCCCGGGCAACTGCCCAGCATGCCTAGTGGAAAAAACGGCCCTAGGGGGAATGGTGCCCCATCATTGGTGTCAGTCTATTGAATAGTGGCCCAAGGTAAGGTTGTCACCTCATCCCTTTAAACCTGAACACATATGAATTACACAGGTTCTGAGGCTAATTTATTGTGGATAAGGCATCAAGTGAGTTTATTTACCACCTTAATCAGCCACAGAACCTGTGTAATTCATATGTGTTCGGTTTTAAAGGGATGAGGTGGCAGCCCAAGGGCTGGATAAAGCAAAAAGGGGCCAAAACCTGGCCCGGTGTCTTGCCGAGAAAGTTCCCCCGGCGGATAAGGACCCCACTGTAGTGCGCTTGCGCAGTACGAACCACAATGAAGCACAGCGGAGTTTCCGAAAATAGCCGAAGCTGAACACAGTCAGTCAGCTGTACACGGTGCCTGCGCACTACATTCTAACCTATGTCCAGGTCCGAGCCCCACCATCCACGTGGACATAGTTAGAATAAAAATATGCCGAGCGCAGCGAGGCCGTGCCCAAAGCGTGGCGAGGGTCCCTGTTACAGGCGCCATGTACAGTCTTCTGCTTCGGCTATTTCCGGCGGCTTCACTGTGCTTCGTACTGCGCAAGCGCCTGTGCAGTACAGGGGGGTCCTTATCCGCCGAGGGGAACTTTCTCGGCAGAACACCGGGCCACAGTTTGGAGACCACTGCCTTACAGCAACCAAGTCACATGCTGCACCACACTGGATGCCTTTAGGACCCTTTCACACTGGGGTGGTTTTCAGGCGGTACAGCGCTAAAAATAGCGCCTGTACACCGCCTGAAAAAAACGGCCCCATTCACTCCAGTGTGAAAGCCGGCGGGCTTTCACACTGGAGCGGTGCGCTAGCAGGACGGTAAAAAAAGTCCTGCTAGCAGCATCTTTGGAGCGGTATAGGAGCGGTATACCGCTCCTACCCATTGATTTCAATGGGACACCCCGGTAATACCGCCGCAAAGCTCCGCTACGGCGGCGCTTTGCGGGGGAATTTAACCCTTTTTCGGCGAGCGGCTAAAACGCTGCTTTACCGTCACCGCGGCTCCCGCCCCAGTGTGAAAGGGGCCATAGATTCAAAGACAGGTAAAGGTGCCTTACTTCTTATCTTTCTCGGCAAGACATCTGTTTATCTACTGTATGACCAACCCTATTTTTTTTCTTTTATCACATTCTAAACATGCCCGAGCAGACTAAATGTAATAAACATTCCCTACTAATTGGTACTGATGCATATCAATCTCAAAACGGCAAACTCTGAGTGGCAATATATTACTGAGTTCCTACAAATGGATGTATATCCACACTGAAGCCTCAAATCAGTCCTAACAGGCAATGAAATATTGTATAAGTTGTAGATACCTTCCAGCACGCTGGACACTTTATATCCGCAATTTGAAGAATCTCTTGAAAAACAATGATTGACTGCAAAAAGGAATTTTCTTTCACTGTTTTCCCCCTCACCCTCCCTCTATTACGGTGATAAAGGAAAAAGTGCAGCGCTAAAATTTTGCATGAACCAAAACTTTTGGATAAGTCTCACAATGATCAATACAAACAATGTGGAACTCTAATTGAATGAATACACAGTGATTTTGCATAGAAAAACCAAATGCGTGGTGAGACCAAATGACCCTTAAAGGGGTATACGCCAAGTGTTCTTGACATCATTTATGCGGCGTACACACGGTGGGAATTTCCGATTGAAACAGTCCGATGGGAGCTTTTCATCGGATTTTCCAACCATGTGTGTATGCCCAACGGTCTTTTTCTGTCGGCATTTCCGACAGACTTTGGATTGAGAGCCTGTTCTTATTTTTTCTGACAGAAAACCTTTCTATCTGATTTTTCCGACGCATGCTCCGAAGCATTAAACTTCCCTTTTATAGTGCCGTCGAACGTGTTGTATGTCGTGGTGTTATTGACCGTCGGAATTTGGTGTGACCGTGTGTAGGCAAGACAGTTTGAGCGAAATTCCGTCGGAAATTCCAGCGGGAAAACCATCAGAGCTTTTTCCGATGAAAATTCCGACCGTGTATACGCGGCATAAGACATCAAAATAATGGATAAATGGTGAAACGATATGTGAAGGTGAGTGATCCACCACCGATAGGATGAAGGCTTACCAGATAGTTTGAACTCAAAGGCCCCTTTCACACCGGGGCGTTTTTCATGCGGTACAGCGCTAAAAATAGCGCCTATACACCGCCTGAAAAAATCCGGCCCCTTTAACTCCAGTGTGAAAGCCGGCGGGCTTTCACACTGGAGCGGTGCGCTAGCAGGACGGCAAAAAAAGTCCTGCTAGCAGCATCTTTGGAGCGGTATAGGAGCGGTGTGTTCACCGCTCCTATACCGCTCCTTCCCATTGATTTGATTGGGAAACCGCGGTAAAACCGCGGCAATACCGCCGCAAAGCGCCGCTACGGCAGCGCTCTGCAGGGGTGTTTAACCCTTTTTCGGCCGCTCGCGGGGGGTAAAACCGCACCGCGAGCGGCCGAATACCGCGGTTAAAACGACGGTAAAGCAGCGCTAAATATAGCGCTGCTTTACCGTCACCGCGGCTCCCCCGCCCCAGTGTGAAAGGGGCCTAAAGGACGTATGCCCTATGAGTCAAACAAGCTTGTGTTGGCAAGCGCCAAAGTTGGAAACATCAGATCTGGAGACCTTTGACGAATAAGCCAAGTCCTGCTGGTAGTCTCCATGGAAGGTATTTTCATAAAGGAAAGTGGATAGGTTCTCCCATATGTTCACCTTTTTACCCTTTACTGCATTGTCATAAAAGCCAAATTCACCAAATCCCTTCTCGACCAACTCCCTTTATTAGGGCCTTGATCCGCGATCATATGACAAGGGTCATTTGGTCTCACCACGCATTTGGTTTTTCATTTCACTCGTGAACTTTAGGTTCAAATTTTTTCCTTTTATTCTTTTTTATGCAAAATCACTGTGTATTCATTCAATTAGAGTTCCACATTGTTTGTATTGGTCATTGTTTGTATGAAAATACCTTCCATGGAGACTACCACCCTAAGGACCGCTTGAGGACTTGGCTTATTCGTCAAAGGTCTCCAGATCTGATGTTTCCAACTTTGGCGTTTGCCAACACAAGCTTGTTCGTCTCATAGGACATACGTCCTTTTAAGTTCAAACTATCTGGTAAGCCTTCATCCTATCGGTGGCGGAACATTCACCTTCACATATTGTTTCACCATTTATCCATTACTTTGATGTCTAAATTAGACATGTGCACAACAAAAAAATTTGTTTAGTTTAGTTTTGTTTTTTTCGTTTCCGTTGATTCGTAAATTCGTAAATCGTCGGTGTTCGTATTCGTAACGAGTTATTTTTTCGTTGATTCGTTTTTCCGTTAGTTTAATTTTCGTTTATTCGAAATTCGGACGCATTCGTATTTATTCGTACATTTGTAGATTCATAATTGGAGCATAATTCATAATTTTATGTAATGTGTATGCTATTATTACATTTTAAGAGACACAGAAAATTAAGAATCGAAAAAAAAAGTTACCAATGTACGAATTTTTTCGTTCAATCCATTCGAAGCACGTTAAGCAGCGCCATTGTAAGAGACACGGAAAATTACCAATTCAACAAAAAAAAAAGTTACGAATGTACGAATTTTTTCGTTCAATCCATTCGAAGCACGTTAAGCAGCGCCATTGTAAGAGACACGGAAAATGATGAATCACAAAAAAAAAAAAAGTTACGAATGTACGAATTTTTTCGTTCAATCTATTCGAAGCACGTTAAGCAGCGCCATTGTAAGGGACACGGAAAATTACCAATTCAACTAAAAAAAAAAGTTACGAATGTACGAATTTTTTCGTTCAATCCATTCGAAGCACGTTAAGCAGCGCCATTGTAAGAGACACGGAAAATTATGAATCACAAAAAAAAAAAAAGTTACGAATGTACGAATTTTTTCGTTCAATCTAATCGAAGCACGTTAAGCAGCGCCATTGTAAGGGACACGGAAAATTACCAATTCAACTAAAAAAAAAAGTTACGAATGTACGAATTTTTTCGTTCATTTTCATTTTCGTTGTTCCTGTTTTCGTTTTTCGGATTTTCTTCATTCGCACATTCGTTGTTTCTAATTAGTTTTTTTTCGGATTTTCGTTATTTTTGGATTCGTTCGATTCGAACGATTCGTTAAAATTTTTTAGCGAATCGTTCGTTCGTTCGTACGAAAACGAATGAACGAAAATAACGAAAAATAAACTAAAAAAAAAACTAAAAACGAAACGAATTGCACATGTCTAGTCTAAATGATGTTATGAACACTTGGCGTATGCCCCTTTAAGGTTCATTTGGTCTCACCACGTATTTTGTTTTTTCATTTCACTCATGGATTTTATGTTCAAATTTTTTGCCTTTTATTCTTTTTTATGCAAAATCACTGTGTATTCATTCAATTAGAGTTCCACATTTTATTGATCATTGTGAGACCTATCCAATGGTCTTGGTTCACTCGAAGTTTTTAGCGCTGCACTTTTTCCTTTATCGCTATTATTGCAAGAACCTCCGAACCCTACTAAAGGGTCAACTGCCTCGCCTTCACCCAGGCGGCCCGGCCCATATGTTATCAAATTTCTCTGGACATTTTCTTCCTAGGTAGGTTAACTTATAGAGGCAGGGCAGCGTTTACCAGGGACAGCCAGAGTTGTTTAGTGTGGGGTTGAGTTTGGTTCCAATGTAGAAGGACTGCTTTCCTAGCGTAAAATGACGCATAGAAGACAAATCATTTTTTCCCCTAAGGCCCCTTTCACACTGGGGCATTTTTCAGGCGGTACAGCGCTAAAAATAGCGCCTGTACACCGCCTGAAAAAAACGGCCCCATTCACTCCAGTGTGAAAGCCGGAAGGCTTTCACACTGGAGCGGTGCGCTAGCAGGACGGTAAAAAAAAAGTCCTGCTAGCAGCATCTTTGGAGCGGTATAGGAGCGGTGTATTCACCGCTCCTACCCATTGATTTCAATGGGACACTACGGCGGCGCTTTGCAGGGGATTTTAACCCTTTTTCGGCCACTCGCGGGGGTAAAACCACACCGTGAGCGGCCGAATACCGCGGCTAAAACGACGGTAAAGCAGCGATAAATATAGCGCTGCTTTACCGTCGCCGCGGCTCCCGCCCCAGTGTGAAAGGGGCCTAAAGGAGCTTCAAGAAAGTCGCATATACCTAACAGGAGAGGGATAGGTCTATACGTAACCTTTTATCAGCTATCCTTATTGTTAGTGTGTTTTATGTGCGGACAATTTCTCTTCTTCGAATGTGGCCCAGGAAGGTCAAAAGTTTGGACACCCCTGATCTAATCCAAAACTTGCTCATAACAGTAGCAAACATATCCATAGTCGAAAAGAAACCTGACTATACATTGTACAATTTTCTTGTACAATTTCCTTTAGATTTACCTTCAACTATGCAGTGCACGGGGTTCCCCGATTGCATACAAATGGAAAGTGTTTAGGTTTGACCTCCATATTATACGGTTTTGGTAAATCTGACGCAAAATTGTACAAGAGAATTGTATAATGTATACACTTTAACCTGTCTTCGAATCTGATGGCACCCAGTGTGGTGCAGCATGTGACCTAGTTGCTGTAAGGCAGTGGTCTCCAAACTGCGGCTCGGGGGCCAGATGTGGCCCTGTGTTGCCTTTATCTGGCCTTCAGACCACTATTTCACCAACTGACACCAATGATGGGGCACCGTTCCCCCTACTGACACCATTAATAGGGGAACTATTTCTCCCAATTAAAACCAATGGTGGGGCACTGATGCCGAGGCCTACTAGCCACAGTCCAGCCCCCCTAAGACTCGAAGGACATTAAATTTACCTTCAATTTACCTTCAACTATGTAGTGCAAGGGCCTGCCTGACTGCGTACTAATTAATAGTGTTGAGGTTCAACCTCACATTATATGGTTTTGGTCAAGCTAGAGGTAAAGTGTATCATGTATGGCCAGCCTAAGGCCCCTTTCACACTGGGGCGTTTTTCAGGCGGTACAGCGCTAAAAATAGCGCCTGTACACCGCCTGAAAAAACCGGCCCCATTCACTCCAGTGTGAAAGCCGGCGGGCTTTCACACCGGAGCGGTGCGCTAGCAGGACGGTAAAAAAAGTCCTGCCAGCAGCATCTTTGGAGCGGTGAAGCTATACCGCTCCTACCCATTGATTTCAATGGGACACCGCGGTAATACCGCGGGGGATTTTAACCCTTTTTCGGCCGCTAGCGGGGGTTAAACCCGCACCGCTAGCGGCAGAATACTGCGGCTAAAACGACGGTAAAGCAGCGCTAAATATAGCGCTACTTTACCGTCCCGCCCCAGTGTGAAAGGGGCCTAAGAGGCACCTGGCAAGGCGTAGAATTTACCCCCATGTACAGGGCTGAAAGTCTCAGTAATCAAACCATGATTTTAGCAAGAACAAAGCAACAATGGTAATACCCATTGTAGAATGTTAACAGAAGGATAGATAAGAAAGAAAAATAAATAAAGATAGAGAGCGAGAGGGGTCACAGCATGGGCAATCACCAAGGTAGTCATCATGTCTAACTTTTTGGGAGATGAAAGGTTCAAAATTAGAAAAGTAGTGTAAATAGGACCATGCAGGGGTATTTAGAGGCAGAAAAAAAAATACCAGATGCCTCTAAGGCCCCTTTCACACTGGGGCGGGAGCCGCGTTGACGGTAAAGCAGCGCTATATTTAGCGCTGCTTTACCATAGTTTTGCCCGCGGGATTCGGCCGCTTGCGGTGCGGTTTTACCCCCCGCGAGCGGCCGAAAAAGGGTTAAAATCCCCCGCAGAGCGCCGACGTAGCAGCGCTTTGCGGCGGTATTGCCGCGGTATTACCGCGGTGTCCCATTCAAATCAATGGGAAGGAGCGGTATAGGAGCGGTGAATACACCGCTCCTATACCGCTCCAAAGATGCTGCTAGCAGGACTTTTTTTGCCGTCCTGCTAGCGCACCGCTCCAGTGTGAAAGCTCGCCGGCTTTCACACTGGAGTGAATGGGGCCGTTTTTTTCAGGCAGTGTACAGGCGCTATTTTTAGCGCTGTACCGCCTGAAAACCGCCCCAGTGTGAAAGGGACCTAAGAGCAGCACCAAAAACGTCCAGTGTCCATGAGGCCTTAAGCTGGCCATACACTGGTAGAATTTCCTTCAAAACGTCATTTGTGGAATGTTTGTTCAATTTTTAGTGGCGAGTGGGGTCAAGTCGATGTTTGTTTTCGACTGTAGTAAACAGAAAATTTGAAGAAGGATGGAAAATTCACGAATGAGCAAAACTCTAATGCCGCGCACACAAGATCGCACATTCCGACAAAATCCATGTTTTTTTTTTTTTTCCGATGGATGTTGGCTCAAACTTGTCTTGCATACACACGGTCACACAAATGTTGTCAGAAATTCCGAACGTCCAGAACGCGGTGACGTACAACACGTATGTCGAGCCGAGAAAAATGAAGTTCAATGGCCAGTGCGGCTCTTCTGCTTGATTCCGAGCATGCGCGGCACTTTGTGCGTCGGAATTGTGTACACACGATCGGAATTTCCGACAACGGATTTTGTTGTCGGAAAATTTGTGATTAGCTCTCAAATTTTGTTTGTCGGAAATTCCGACGGAAAATGTCCGATGGAGCCTACACACGGTCGGGATTTCCGACAACAAGCTCCCATCGAACATTTGTTGTCGGAATTTCCGACCGTGTGTACGCGCCATAAACCGTGAATGTGGTTTTTGTTGGGGAAAAAAAACATACATGTTGTAATGAAACCTGTTTTATTACTTTTGGAATTCAATTCAAATAGCAGGTCTGGGTGCCATTTTAAGTTGAGTTGAGTCAACGATTGCAAAAAAATGATATTCTGACAAAAGATTTTTCAGAATTTCCATCCAAACTAGAAAATCAAACTGGGTGCTGTAAGCTTTAGCCTCTTCAGCCCCGGAAGGTTTTACCCCCTTCATGACCAGGTCATTTTTTTGCGATACGGCACTGCGTTATTTTAACTGACAATTGCGCAGTCGTGTGAGGCTGTACCAAAATAAAATTGACGTTCTTTTGAGCTTTTTGAGCTTTCTTTTGGTGGTAGTTAATCACCTCTGCGGTTTTTATTTTTTCCACTATAAACAAAAAAAGACCAACAATAAAAAAAAAAAAAAAGAATATACCGTATTTATCGGCGTATAACACGCACCCCAAGTTTAGGAGGGCATTTTAAGGAAAAAAAGTTTTAGGAGGGAAGTTTAGGGAAAGCGTCATTTGCAGCTTGCCCAGCGCCATTTGCAGCCTTGCCCAGTGTCATTTGCAGCTTGCCCAGTGTGATTTGCAGCCTTGCCCAGCGTCATTTGCAGCTTGCCACGTTTAAATTTGCAGCCGGAAAAGACCGAGCAAGCGCCGCCGGAAAAGCCTGAGCCGTCTGTTCGGCTCCGCTCGTAGTCCCGCCTCCCTGCTGTTTCGGAAGCGAGAGCAGGGAGGCGGGACTGCGAGCGGAGCCGAACAGTCAGATCAGTCTTTTTCGTCGGTGCTCGTTTTTTTCCGGCGGCACTCGTTTTTTTTTTTACGGCGGTCGCTATTTTTCGGCACCGTTTGATTTTTTTTGTCACTTTTTTTTGGGGGGATCGGCGTATAACACGCACCCACGACTTTCCCACGATTTTAAGGGGGAAAAAGTGTGTGTTATACGCCGATAAATACGGTATATATCTATATATAGATATATATTTCTATATACAGTAAACCCCCCTCCATCGCGGGGGTTATGTTCCGGACCCACCCGCGAAAAGTGAAAAACCGCGAAATAGAAAGACCCTATTTAAATACACCCTAGGCATGTTTTGTTAATTTTTTAATAGTATTTAAAGGTCTTTAAACACACTTTTATGCAATAGAAACCCATTAAAGATAGAGAGAGAGATCAAGAGGATTTTTAAAACACAAAAATATTGTCTTAACAGTACAGTATACTGTACAGTACAGTAAAAAATAGAGTACATAACTGCGAAAATGGCAAAATATTACCACAATATCAGAATAACAGGTCCTAATTAAAATACCGCGATATACCGGGACCGCAATAACTGAACCGCAGTATAGCGGGGGTTTACTGTATATATAATATATATATTACCGGTACTTTCTGCTATAAAACATATCAAATAAACAAAAATTTTAAAAATTAAATTTCTTCATCCATTTAGCTTAATATGTATTCTGCTACATATGTTTGGTAAAAAAAAATCCTAATAATCGTATATTGATTGGTTTGTGCAAAAGTTACAGTGTCTACAAACTATGGGATAGATTTATTGAATTTTCATTTAGTTATTTTTTTACTAGTAATGGTGGCGATCGGCGATTTTTAGCGGGACTTCGACATTGTGGTGGACAAATCTGCCACTAAGTGACACTTTTTGGGGACCAGTGACACCAATACAGTGATCAGTGCTAAAAAAAAAAAATGCACTGCCACTGTACTAATGACACTGGCTGGGGAGGGGGGTAAATGCCAGGGGCGATAAAAGGGTTAAATGTGTTCCCTGGGAGTGCTTGCTAACTGTGGGGGATGCGATTTGATTGGGGGAAGACAGAGATCCGTGTTCCTGCTTAGCAGAAACACAAGATCTCCATCTTCTCCTCCTACAGAACGTGTTTACATAGGTAGAACGCCATTCTGCCTCTCTCTTGAACGATTGCGGGGTGCCAGAGAACATCGGGTCCGCTGGACCCGCTCATTGGCTCCTGCTGTGTCCAATCACGGTGGCGCATGTGTGGGCCCCAGACCAGGAACTAGAAATCATGTACAGGTAAGTGATTTTGCCCCCGAAGGGGGGCCACCCTGAGTGGGGTGGTCCAGAAGAGGTTAGTCTTTTATTGCAGGCATCAAGTAATACGTTGATACAATATCATATAGATGCAGGTTTTGGGGGTCCCCACCCTTTTCCTAAGTGTAGGATATTTTTACAATTAGTGGTGCAACGGATCGTCACTGATCCCTGATCCGAACGGGTCAACCTGTTCGGATCGGCACACTATGCGATCCGCGGAGCGCTCCGCTGCCTCGGCCTTTTATGTATATGTATCATATACTGTTATGGTGATGTTTTGCACCATTATGTTTTTAACACTTTAAATAAAGTCCTCATGTTTTACTACAATTTGTTCCTCATATGCCCTTAAAGTCCCACAGTACCGGGGGGTACTTTTTGCTTTTTCTATACAGTATTACGGGATGTTGGCAACTCATACCGGATATGTAATCTTCTCCGTGGTGGTTTCTTTCTTATAAATACTACTAGGGTAGCAAATACCCATCCCCCCCATTTAACCACCCCTTTACAATTTTTGATGTATACTACATATTTTTCAATTGATCCCCTCTATCACTCCTAGATTGGCGTCATCGAGGCTGATCTAACATATCTATCCTGTTTTTGAAGTACTGTATATACTCGAGTTTAAGCAAATTTTTTAGGCTGAAAAAACCCCCCTCAGCTTATACTGGAGTGAGGGTGCCCATCTGCAGCTGTACCTGTGATTACTAAAACAGCGAGTATCTCCCACTGTGTCAAGCAGTCTGTTCGGCGGCCGTCCATTGTAACAAAGCCCCGCCTCCTCCTCATCCGTGATAGACGGTACACTGATACAGTTTCCCAGCATTGTATCAGTGTACCGTCTATCATGGACGAGGAGGAGGCGGGGCTTTGTTACAATGGACGGCCGCCGAACAGACTGCTTGACACAGTGGGAGACACCCGCTGTTTTAGTTATCACAGGTACAGCTCCAGATGGGCACAGTGAGGCTGCAGATGGGCACAATAAGGCTGCAAATAGGCACAGTGAGGCTGCAAATGGGCACAGTGAGGCTGCAGATGGGCACAACGAGGCTGCAAATAGGCACAGTGAGGCTGCAGATGGGCACAATAAGGCTGCAAATAGGCACAGTGAGGCTGCAAACGGGCACAGTGAGGCTGCAGATGGGCACAACGAGGCTGCAAATAGGCACAGTGAGGCTGCAGATGGGCACAATGAGGCTGCAAATGGGCACAGTGAGGCTGCAAATGGGCACAGTGAGGCTGAAAATGGGCACAGTGAGGCTGCAGATGGACACAGTGAGACTGTCCAAATAGGCACAGTGAGGCTGCAAATGGGCACACTGAGGCTGCAAATGGGCACACTGAGGCTGCTGATGGGCACAGTGAGGCTGCAAATGGGCACAGTGAGGCTGCAAATGGGCACAGTGAGGCTGCAAATGGGCACAGTGAGGCTGCAAATGGGCACACTGAGGCTGCAGATGGGCACAATGAGGCTGCAAATGGGCACAATGAGGCTGCAAATGGGCACAGTGAAGCTGCAAATGGGCACAGTGAGGCTGCAAATAGGCACAGCGAGGCTGCAGATGGGCACAATGAGGCTGCAAATGGGCACAATGAGGCTGCAAATGGGCACAGTGAGGCTGCAAATGGGCACAGCGAGGCTGCAGATGGGCACAGTGAGGCTGCAGATGGGCACAATGAGGCTGCAAATAGGCACAGTGAGGCTGCAAATGTGCACAGTGAGGCTGCAGGTGGGCACAATGAGGCTGCAAATGGGCACAGTGAGGCTGCAGATGGGCACAGTGAGGCTGCAAATGGGCACAGTGAGGTTGCAGATGGACACAGTGAGGCTGCAAATGGGCACAGGGAAGCTGCAGATGGACACAATGAGGCTGCAAATGGGCACAGTGAGGCTGCAAATGGGCACAGTGAGGCTGCAGATGGGCACAATGAGGCTGCAAATCGGCACAGTGAGGCTGCAGGTGGGCACAATGAGGTTGCAAATGGGCACAGTGAGGCTGCAAATAGGCACAGTGAGGCTGCAGGTGGGCACAATGAGGTTGCAAATGGGCACAGTGAGGCTGCAGATGGGCACAGTGAGGCTGCAAATGGGCACAGGGAGGCTGCAGATGGACACAATGAGGCTGTAAATGGGCACAGTGAGGCTGCAAATGGGCACAGTGAGGCTGCAAATGGGCACAGTGAGGCTGCAGATGGGCACAATGAGGCTGCAAATAGGCACAGTGAGGCTGAAAATGGGCACACTGAGGCTGCAGATGGGCACAATGAGGCTGCAAAGGGGCACAGTGAGGCTGGAAATGGGCACAGTGAGGCTGGAAATGGGCACAGTGAGGCTGCAGATGGGCATTGTTTACCCAGTAGCTGCTGCATTTCCCACCCTAGGCTTATACTCGGGTCAATACGTTTTCCCATTTTTTTGTGGTAAAATTAGGTGCCTCGGCTTATATTTGGGTTGGCCTATACTCAAGTATATACGGTATCTTTATCTATTTGTATCCTATATATTCTTTGTTTTTTGCTACTCTGTGACGGCACTGTTGCAGTCTGAGAATGTTTCAGGGTAAGGAATGGGGCACTAATGGCAGGCTTTTCTAAATATTACACAAAAAAATCATCCCCTCAATCTGAAATTTCTTGGCTATTTTTCCAATTAGGAAAGATGGTGAAGAAAAAGGTAACTTGTTTTTGGCATGCTGATAGCTTTGATTGTTATATGAAATAGGATATTAACCCCTTTGGCTTACGCATACAGATCCTTCCTATTCTGGATGAGGTGGATCCCACCTTCAAAGAGAAATGGGAAAAGAATCTACAACAATGTACGAAAACTATGATGACACCTTTAAGTGATGAATACAAGAGGTGACCATTTTACTTGACAAAGACATTGAAACCATCTATGTCTAAATGACTACCATTCAGAGATCCACCCATCTTCAAAGAACATGAAGAGGGGATTAGAGTTCATTTAGATCAGCTAACTCACGAAAAACTAGCAGTCAAAGATAAAAAGTTTTGGAGAGACAAAAGGGCCTTCCAGGAAGGCAAAAACCAATCAGACCAATAAACCGCAATGACAATACAATAGGGGTTTGGGACAGGCGTCAAGAGATTTAGGGTCTAACTTGTCACTGAATTCATCTGTTTCCTCTTCCTCACAGAATCGACACAGGAATCAGAAACCACAGAAAAACCAAATGATCACCATCGGGTGAAGATTCTTCATCACATAAAAAACGGACCACTGAATCTACTCCAATGCAACTACCTTCCATTCTCTCCTCACTTGGAGCTGTGGGTAAAGGTAACTCACGTGGTGGTAATCATACTCGCCCGTCAGGGCCTTCGGGTGATGGTTCTTCAACATCTATACACATGGGTGACACAACTACCGTATTTATCGGCGTATAAAATGCACTTTTTTCCCCTTAAAATCAGGGGAAAATCAGGGGTGCGTGTTATACGCCGATCCCCCGCCATTGTGAGCCTCTTTCAGCCACCTTCGGCCCTTCTCAGAGGCTTTTGCCCGCCTTCGGCCTTTCTCGGCAGCTTTCGGCCGCCTTCGGCACTTCTCAGAGGCTTTTGGCTGCCTTCGGCCTTTATCGGCAGCTTTCAGCCCTTCTCAGCAACTTTCGGCCGCCTTCGGCCTTTCTCGGCAGCTTTCGGACGCTTTTGCCCATTCTCGGCGGCCGAAAGCTGCCGAGACAGGCCGAAGGCGGCCGAAAGCTGCGAGAACAGCCAATGGCACCAATTTTCAAACTGCAGTGACACTGACATGTCACTGCAGTTTAACTGCAGCCTGGGCAAGGCTGCAAATGACACTAAGGCCCCTTTCACACTGGGGCGGGGAGCCGCGGTGACGGTAAAGCAGCGCTATATTTAGCGCTGCTTTACCGTCATTTTAACCGCGGTATTCGGCCGCTCGCGGTGCGGTTTTACCCCCCGCGAGCGGCCGAAAAAGGGTTAAACACCCCCGCAGAGCGCCGCCGTAGCGGCGCTTTGCGGCGGTATTGCCGCGGTTTTACCGCGGTTTCCCATTCAAATCAATGGGAAGGAGCGGTATAGGAGTGGTGAACACACCGCTCCTATACCGCTCCAAAGATGCTGCTAGCAGGACTTTTTTTGCCGTCCTGCTAGCGCACCGCTCCAGTGTGAAAGCCCGCCGGCTTTCACACTGGAGTTAAAGGGGCCGGATTTTTTCAGGTGGTGAACAGGCGCTATTTTTAGCGCTGTGCCGCATGAAAAAGGCCCCAGTGTGAAAGGGGCCTTAGAAGGCTGAAAATGACACTGACAAGCATGCAGATGGACGCTGTGAAAGGCTGCATTGATGGGCATTTAAATGTAAAATGTAAATTGTGCAGGACAGTGACCGGCCCTTCTGCTGGAGACCAGTGACATCATTCAGACACTGTATATTCATGAGAAGGCAGCCATGGTCATAACTACAGATCATAGGGTCTCCATTTTACAGGGGAAAGCAGATAGGGGTAAATCTCCTCAATAGAGACATATAAAACCATGAAAGGGGTCCTACCCAAAAAATAAATAAACCACTGCAATCAGGCTTTAACCACTTTACAACCGGCCCATAGCCGAATGACGGCTACAGGGCGGTTGCTTAACTCTGGGAGGGCGTCATATGACGTCCTCCCGGAATTCCCCTCTTGCGCGCCCCCTGGGGCGCGCACTCGAGAACATCCGTGATCGCCGGGTCCAGAGGACCCGGCGGATCACGGATCACGGTAAACGGCCGCTCATCGCGGCCGTTTACCACGTGATCGCTCCGTCAAATGACGGAGCGATCACATGTAAGCAAACCGGCGTCATTTGATGACGCCGGTTCCTCTCCCCTCCTCTCTCTGTACCGATCGGTACAGTGTGAGAGGAGAGGGGGAGGGATCGGTGGCAGCAGTGCTGTGGGCGGGATCTGTAGTGCCCACAGCCTGCTCTGCCACCACCGATCCATCCATCCATGCTCAGCCATCCCTCCTTACCCTGCAATACACAGCAATAGCCTGCAGTGTATTGCTGGGTATTGCAGGGTATGGAGGGATGGCTGAGCATGGATGGATGGATACCCAGCAGTAATCTGCCATACCCTGCTTTACTCTGCCATTCCCTGCGATACTCTGCCATTCCCTGCGATACTCTGCCATTACCTGCGATACTCTGCCATTACCTGCGATACTCTGCCATTACCTGCGATACTCTGCCATACCTGCGATACTCTGCCATACCCTGCGATACTCTGCCATACCCTGCGATACTCTGCCATACCCTGCGATACTCTGCCATTACCTGCGATACTCTGCCATTACCTGCGATACTCTGCCATACCCTGCGATACTCTGCCATTACCTGCGATACTCTGCCATTACCCTGCGATACTCTGCCATACCCTGCGATACTTTGCCATTACCCTGCGATACCCTGCGATACTCTGCCATTACCCTGCGATACTCTGCCATTACCTGCGATACTCTGCCATTACCCTGCGATACTCTGCCATACCCTGCGATACTCTGCCATACCCTGCGATACCCTGCCATACCCTGCCATACCCTGCCATACCCTGCCATACCCTGCCATGCCATACCCTGCCATACTCTGCCATGCCATACCCTGCGATACTCTGCCATACCCTGCGATACTCTGCCATACCCTGCGATACTCTGCCATACCCTGCGATACTCTGCCATACCCTGCGATACCCTGCCATACCCTGCGATACCCTGCCATACCCTGCGATACTCTGCCATACCCTGCGATACTCTGCCATACCCTGCCATACTCTGCCATACCCTGCCATACTCTGCCATACCCTGCCATACTCTGCCATACCCTGCCATACTCTGCCATGCCATACCCTGCCATACCTTGCCATACTCTGCCATACCCTGCCATACCCTGCGATATTCTGCGATACCCTGCGATTCCCTGCAGTGCTCGCTACGATCAAAGCCAGGATCGTTTTTTTTTTATTTTATTTCAGGCTTTCCAGCCTAGAGGTGAGATTTGGGGTCTTATTGACCCCATATCTCACTGTAAAGAGGACCTGTCATGCCATATTCCTATTACAAGGGATGTTTACATTCCTTGTAATAGGAATAAAAGTGATCAAAAAAATTTTTTAGGGGAAAAAAAGTGTCAAACTAAAATAAATAAAGTAAAATGAACAATAAAAAAAAAACAAAAAATTTAAAGCGCCCCTGTCCCCGTGCGCTCGCATGCAGAAGCGAATGCATACGTAAGTCCCGCCTACATATAAAACGGTGTTCAAACCACACATGTGAGGTATCGCTGCGAACGTTATAGTGAGAACAATAATTTTGGCCCTAGACCTCCTCTGTAACTCAAAACATGTAACCAGTAAAAAGTTTTAAAGCGCCGCCTATGGGGATTTTTAAGTAGCGAAGTTTGGCGCCATTCCACGAGCGTGTGCAATTTTGAAGGGTGACATGTTAGGTATCTATTTACTCGGCGTAACTTCATCTTTCACATTATGCAAAAACATTGGGCTATATTTACAGTTTTGTTTTTTTTGTAAAGCACAAAACTTTTTTTCCCCAAAAAAACGCGTTCGAAAAATTGCTGCGCAAGTACCGTGCTAGATAAAAAGTTGCAACGACCGCCATTGTATTCTCTAGGGTCTTTTCTAAAAAAACATATATAATGTTTTGGGGTTCTATGTAATTTTCTAGCAAATAAATGATGATTTTTACATGTAGGAGAGAAATGTCAGAATTGGCCTGGGTGCTCCAGAACACCTGATGGTGCTCCCTGCATGTTGGGCCTCTGTATGTGGCCACACTGTGTAAAAGTCTCACACATGTGGTATCGCCGTACTCAGGAGTAATAGCAGAATGTGTTTTGGGGTGTAATTTGTGGTATGCATATGCTGTGTGTGAGAAATAACCTGCTAATATGACAATTTTGTGAAAAAAAAAAAAAAGAAAAAAAAAATCTTGATTTTGCAAAGAATTGTGGGAAAAAATTACAACTTCAAAAAACTCACCATGCCTCTTTCCAAATACCTTGGAATGTCTTCTTTCCAAAAAGGGGTCATTTGGGGGGTATTTGTACTTTTCTGGCATGTTAGGGTCTCAAGAAATGAGATAGGCCGTCAGTACTTCAGGTGTGATCAATTTTCAGATATTGGCACCATAGCTTGTGGACTCTATAACTTTCACAAAGACCAAATAATATACCCCAATTTGTACTTATTTTTACCAAGGATATGTAGCAGTATAAATTTTGGCCAAAATTTATCAAGAAAAATGACAAAATTTGCTAAATTTTATAACAGAAACGAAGAAAAAAAATTCATTTTTTTACCGAATTTTCAGTCTTTTTTCTTTTATAGCGCAAAAAAATAAAAAAACCCAACGGTGATTAAATACCACCAAAAGAAAGCTCTATTGTGTGAAAAAAAGGACAAAAATTTCATATGGGTACAGTGTTGTATGAATGAGTAATTGTCATTCAAAATGTGAGAGCACCGAAAGCTGAAAATTGGTCTGGTTATTAAGGGTGTTTAAGTGCCCAGTGGTCAAGTGGTTAAGAAATATAGAGCATGGCTTTCCAGAGAAACCAGGTCCAAATCTTATCAACCAATTGACAGTCAAACATCTTCAGGGCCAAAATGAACATTTTAAGTGAATCTGATTAACATTTCAAAAGCAAATTCAATGGCATGCATATGCAAAAAAGGCTAATGTGGTGTATGTGTGGACTGTAGGAAAACGCCCCGACATATTGTCCTAGGCTGGCCAGATAAGCACTTCTGGAAGCTGCAATTGCTGGTTTCACTGATCCAATGCATGCATATGCAAAAAGTGCTAATTTATTTGCTTGTGTAGAGTTGTAGGAAAACGCCCTGACACATTGTCCTGGGCTGGCCATAGACATCCCGGCTCCGCTCTAATTCATTGACCCAAACTGATGGTTGGCCAAGGATTAGGCCATGTGGGGCTTGTGTAGGGGGCAGGGATGAGCACTTCTGGTAGCTGCAAATGCTGGCTATTACACACAGAGGTTTTCAAACTTGTTGAAAGTTTTGGTGCAACAAAGGTCCAGTGATTAAAAGCCTCTCCATCATTCCCTTACAGCAGGGGTCTCCAAACTTTCTAAGCAAAGGGCCAATTTACTGTCCTTCAAGATTTAGGGAGGCTGCACTGTGGCTTGCGAAATTCGAAAATCAGAAATTTGAAAATCCAAAAAATTGGAAGAATGAAATTCCGAAAATTTGAAAGAACGAAATTCCGAAAATTAAAAAAAAAAACTAAATTACGAAAATTTGAAAATCAGAAAGAGCGAAGATCTGAAAATAGGAACGAAAATCCCACAATTCTAAAATCCGAAAGAACAAAAAAACATTTTATAATTAAAATATTAATATTAAAATATTAAGTTCATTAACCATTATTATAGTTTTTATTATTATTATTTATTAATATAATAAAAACTATAATAATAGTTATAAACTATTAAATTATAGGTATTTGAATTTCCTTTCAAATTTGACTGTTTAACGAATACGAATACAAATTTATCCAAAGTTGAAAATTATCTGGATTAACTAATACTGGATAATTCGTAACTTCTGATAAAATTGTATTCGCTACGTTCACTAACAGTCAAATTTGAAAGGAAATTCAAATTCCTATAATTTAATAGGTTATAACTATTATTATAGTTTTTATTATTATTGTTATTATTATTTATTATAAATGAATTCATTACGTTCCATTCGCTTAGATGCGGCTTTCGTTATTTTGGATAATTCAGACCTTTGGATAAATTCGTATTTGCTGCATTCACTAAGGCCCCTTTCACACTGGGGCGGTTTGCAGGCGTTATTGCGCTAAGAATAGCGCCTGCAAACCGACCCGAAACAGCTGTTGCTGTTCCTTCAGTGTGAAAGCCGAGGGCTTTCACACTGAAGCGGTGCGCTTGCAGGACGCTCAAAAAAGTCCTGCAAGCCGCATCTTTGGCTCGCTATAGGAGCGGTATATTTACCGCTCCTATAGCGCCCGGTCCCATTGAAAACAATGGGGGAGCGTGCCGAACCCGCCCGCAAAACGCCGCTGCAGCGGCGGTTTGCGAGCGATATTGACCCTTTTTCGGCCGCTAGCGGCCGAAATGCGCCGCTAAAACGCCGGTAAAGCGGCGCTAAATATAGCGCCGCTTTACCCCCCAGCGCCCCCACCGCTCCAGTGTGAAAGCAGCCTAACAGTCAAATTTGAAAGGAAATTCAAATTCCTATAATTTAATAGGTTATAACTATTATTGTAGTTTTTATTATTAATGTTATTATTATTTATTATGATTAATTCATTACGTTCCATTCGTTTAGATGCGGCATTTGTTATTTAGATAATTCGTACCTTTGGATAAATTCGTATTCATTACATTCACTAACAGCCAAATTTGAAAGGAAATTCCATTACCCATAATTTAATAGTTTATAACTATTATTATAGTTATTATTAATTATTAGTAAATCATTACGTTTCATTCGTTTAGATTCAGCATTCGTTATTTCGGAGAATTTGCAACTTCCGATAAATTCGTATTCAGTATGTTCACTAACAGCCAAATTTGAAAGGAAATTACAATACCTATAATTTTAAAGTTTATAACTATTATTATAATTTATTATTATTAATATTATTATTATTTATTAATAAATAATAATAATAAAAAAAAAATATAATAATGGTTAATAAACTTAAAATATTTTAATTATAATATAGAAATAGAAATTATCCGAATGTTTTTGTTCTTTCAGATTTTTTAATTTTCGTTCTTATTTCGGGATTTTCGTTCTTTAGAATTTTCGTATTTTCCTTCTTATTTCTAGATTTTCGTTCTTTCTGATTTTCGAATCTTTTGATTTTCGTTCTTTCAAATTTGTGGATTTTCGAATTTCGGATATTCGTTCTTTTGAATTTTTCGAATTTCGGATTTACGTTCTTTAGAATTATTACGAATTATCAAAGTAACTAATACTGCATCTAAATGAATGGAACGTAACCAATTCAAATTTATCCAAAGTTACGAATTTATTTAAAATGATGAATATCGATCATAATGAATGATCCGAAAAACGAAAAAAACAAAACAAATACAAATGAAACGAAAAGGAAAAAAAATGAATTTATCGGCAGTGCGCATGTTTCGCTTGAGTCCAGATGGCCCACACTTTGTGGAACTTTTTATGGCATCCCCTCAACAGGTAGGTGGCCATATATAGGGTCAGCGTAGAGTTGACCAATTTTTTTCCATGTTGCTAGGGTGGGGGCAGATGAAGATTTCCATTGAAGAACAATAACTTTCCTTGCGTAGAAGAATAACAGCCCACCAGCCTCAAATTTTAACAAAATACAAGGTCACGTATTCGCTGATGAATTACACATTATGGGGGAGATTTACTAAACCTGGAGAACTCAGAATCTGGTGCATGGTAGCCAATCACCTTCTAACTTCAGCTTGTTCATTTAAGCTTTTGACAATAAAACCTGGATTGGTTTCTGTGTAAAGCGGCACCAGATTTGGCACTCTCCAGTTTTAGGAAATAACCCCCATGGTAGAACATACAAGAGAGATGAATGCATTGTCTAACCCAGGGTTTCTCAACCAGGGTTCCATGGAACTCTAGGGTTCCCCCAGAGGTTACCAGGGTTTCCTTGCGAAATGAGCAATTTCTGCTCCTGACAGCATTGATCTTTTTAGCTATCTGTAATGCGGCGTACACACGGTCGGAATTTCCGATGGAAACAGTCCGATAGGGAGCTTTTCATCGGATTTTCCGACCGTGTGTATGCCCAATGGTCTTTTTCTGTCGGAATTTCCGACGGACTTTGGATTGAGAACCTGTTCTCAATTTTTCCGACGGAAAACCTTTCTATCGGATTTTCCGATCGTGTGTATGCAATTCCGACATGCAAAATTCCGACGAATGCTCGGAAACAATTCTGACGCATGCTCGGAAGCATTAAACTTCCCTTTTATAGTGCTGTCGAATGTGTTTTATGCCGCTGTGTTATTGACCGTCGGAATTTGGTGTGATCGTGTGTAGGCACGACAGCTTGAGCGGAATTCCGTTGGAATTCCGTCGGAAAAAACGTCAGAGTCTTTTCCAACGAGAATTCCGATCGTGTGTACGCGACATTAGAGGGTAATTCTTACCAATGAGCACAAGTGTGAGGAGCATTCTTCCCACTGACCATCACACTAATGTATCATGAGTTGTAGATATTGTAATTTTTAACAGGGGTTCCCTGAGACCAGAAAAGTTATTTCAAGAGGTTACTCTGTGTTAAAAAGGTTGAGAAAGGCTATTCTAACCCAAAACTTGGTCAGCAAACATGTCCATAGTAGAAAAATCTGACTAATGCTCCGTACACACGGTCGGATTTTCCGACGAAAAATGTCCAATCGGACCATGTTGTCGGAAATTCCGACCGCGTGTAGGCTCCATCGGACTTTTTCCGTCGGAATTTCCGACGGAAAACGTTTGAGATCCTGCTCTCAAATTTTCCGACAACAAAGTCCTATCGGACTTTTTCCGATCGTGTGTAGCGAATTCCGACGGATAAAGTGCCACGCATGCTCAGATCACATTACAAGATCAAAGCTATTGGCTACTAGCCTCTACGTAGTCCCGTCGTATGCAACGAACGTCACCACGTTCAGGATGATCGGATTTTCCGACAACTTTATCCGACCGCGTGTATGCAACACCAGTGTCGGACAAAATCCGTCAGAAAAAATCCCACCGATTTTGTGGTCGGAATTTGCGACCGTGTGTACGGGGCATAACAGGCACTTGGCAAGGGGTGGTTTTTACCCCCCCCCCCCCCCCATGTACAGGGCTGAAAGTATCAGTAAACAAACCACAATTCTAGCAAGAACCAACCAACAATGGTAAAAGCCATTGTAGAATGTTAACAAAAGGAGAGATAAGAAAGAAAGAAAAAAAGAATAAACAAAAGAAAGAAAAAGAGAAAAAAGGAGACTACATAAACAATAATAAAAAAAAAGACGGGGGGGGGGGGGGGTAGAGAGGAAGAGGGTTACAGCATGAGCAATCCCCAGGGTAGTCATCATGTCAATTAAATAAAAAAGAGCTGCGCCAATTAAAATAAAATAAATCAAAACAAAAACAAATGGAGGGGCTGAGCACACTTCCAGTGGATTAATGTCCACAATGTTTGGAGATATGAATCCTATTCAGCACCGGCACATAATGAAATTATTCGCAAAAGATCGTATATTCAAACGTAATTCAAATGTTAAACCTCGGTGACTTGCAAGTAAATGGTGCCCGACACCCTCAAACACTAAATGCTTACCAGATGGCAAAGCTTTGCTATAAAACAATCAGCATCTGCTATGAGTGTTCTTGGCTTCACTATCTCCCAATCCACAGCATACACCGCTCAGGGTTGTAGGACACTAAAAATCCACTTGCTCAATGGGAATCCATATAGGAGGCAAAGGAAAGAAATCGGCCCACAGCGTAATTCTGGTATAACCAGTTTATTTTAAGAAAAATAAAAATGCACTTACATTATGCACATGGCAAAGAACATGTACAATAGACTTCCGGCCGGCAAATACAGGAGCCCGTCCTCCTCGTGGTAGTGTGGTGGCGTCGCTGCGTACCCTCCCAGACTAGTTTCGACACAAGTGTCGTTTTCATCTCTTTTTGGGAGATGAAAGGTTCAAAATCCAAAGAGTATTGGAAATAGGACCATGCAAGGGTAATTAGAGGCAGAAAAATAAAAAATACCAGATGCCCCTAAGGCCCCTTTCACACTGGGGCGGGAGCCGCGGTGACGGTAAAGCAGCGCTATATTATATATTATATAGCGCTGCTTTACCGTCGTTTTAGCCGCGGTATTCGGCCGCTAGCGGTGCGGTTTTTAACCCCCGCTAGCGGCCGAAAAAAAAAAGGGTTAAAATCCCCCGCAAAGCGTCACCGTAGCGGCGCTTTGCCGCGGTATTGCCGCAGTATTACCGCGGTGTCCCATTGAAATCAATGGGTAGGAGCGGTATAGGAGCGGTGAATACACCGCTCCTATACCGCTCCAAAGATGCTGCTAGCAGGACTTTTTTGACCGTCCTGCTAGCGCACCGCTCCAGTGTGAAAGCCCGCCGGCTTTCACACTGGAGTGAATGGGGCCGGATTTTTTTCCGGGGGTGTACAGGCGCTATTTTTAGCGCTGTACCGCCTGAAAAACGCCCCAGTGTGAAAGGGGCCTAAGAGCAGCGTCAAAAACGTCCAGTGTGCATGAGGCCTTAAGCTGGCCATACACTGGTAGAATTTCCTTCAAAACTTCATTTCCAGACCGCCGTACGCGATATACGTCCTGACTTTGAAGTGGGCCCCCCCACCTCCCGCCGCTCGCGGAGGCGATCAGATCCTTCTCATTCCTTGGTATGGAGACGAGTCAGGAGAAGATGGCCCCCATCCGTCTCCATACCATTGCAGGGCGGAAGCGATGTCAAAACGTCACTCCCGCCAATAGCTCTTAAAGGGACATTTAAAAAAAAAAATTCAAACGATAAATTTTTTAAATTTTTTTTGCATTTTAGTGTAAATATGAGATCTTTTTGAGCCCAGATCTCATATTTAAGAGGTCCTGTCATGCTTTTGTTCTATTAAAAGGGATGTTTACATTCCTTGTAATAGGAATAAAAGTGACACGTTTTTTTATATAAAAGAACAGTGTAAAAATAAAAAATAAAAGATATAAGAAATAAGAAAAAAAAAAAGTTTGTCGCCATTCCACGAGCGGGTGCAATTTTGAAGCGTGACATGTTGGGTATCAATTTACTCGGCGTAACATTATCTTTCACAAAAATAATTGGGCTAACGTTACTGTTTTCTTATTTTTTTTTATTCAAAAAAGTGTATTTTTCCGCAAAAAAGTGTTCTTGTAGGACCGCTGCGCAAATACGATGTGACAGAAAGTATTGCAACGACCGCCATTTTATTCTATAGGGTGTTTGAAAAAAAATGTATAATGTTTGGACGTTCTAAGTAATTTTCTAGCAAAAAAAAAAATGTTTAACTTGTAAACAACAAATCTCAGAAAGAGGATCAGTCCTTAAGTGTTTAACTACTTCCAGAACCGCCCACCGCACATATACTGCGGCAGGGCCGCCTGGCTGTGAGAAACAACGTACCTTTACGCTGTTCGCGCTGGGTGCTCTCATTCGTGTGCGACCCGCTCCCACTGTGCCACCTTTGGACATGGTGAGAGACAATCAGCAGAGCGGCCAGCCTCGATCGTTCGGGGGAATGACAGTACTATGTAAACAAGGCAGACCGTCTTTCTGTCATAGAGGAAGGGAGAGATCTGTGATTCCTAGTAATCAGGAACACCGATCTCTCTCTTTGTCTAGTATCAGCATCCCCCACACAGTTAGAAAGCACACATAGGGAAAACATTTAACCCTGATTGCCCCTGATGTTAACCCCTTCCCTCTCTGTGTCACTTATACAGTGACAGTGCATTTTTTTAGCACTGATCACTGTATTGGTGTCACTGGTCCCCAAAAAGTGTCTTTAAGTGTCCAATTTGTACACATGCTGGGGCCGTGCAGCTTTGCTTTGTTGTTGGAGCAGGAATTATAAAACATGTCACTCAAATTATTGGGTCCGCTCTGCAACTGCGCTACTGCAGGATTTAAGGGGTTAAAGCAGGTAGTGAGGAGACGAAACAACACCAAAATGATTCAAATGCAGATTGCTCTTCAGAGATCAAAGCATGTGTGAACGAGCCCTAAGACCCGAGTGCCTCTCTTCTGATCTATACATCATTGCTGTTCAGCTGTGCATCCGGGCAAATTTCCTGTGCTGTGACCACTACTGGATTGTATATCCAGTATACTGTATATCAGTGGTTTCCAAACTGGGGCCAGGGGGCCAGATGTGACCCTTTGCTTGCTTTTATCCGGCCCTTGAGGCACTATTCCTCTCACTGACATTAACAATGCAGCATAATTCCTGCCACTGACACCAATTATGGGCCACTATTCCTCCCACTGATACCAATGGTGGGGCACTATTCTTCCCAATGATGCCAATGATGGGGCACTATTTCTCTGACTGACACCAATAACTGAGCACTATTCCTCCCACTGACACCAATGATGGGGCACTATTCCTCCCACTGACACCAATGATGGGACACTATTCCTCCCACTGACACCAATGATGGGGCACTATTCCTCTTAAGGACACCAATGATGGGGCACTATTTCTCCCACTGACACCATTAATGGGTCACTATTCCTCCCACTGACACCAAAATTGAGTTGCTATTCATCCCACTGACACCAATGATGGGACACTAGTCCTCCCACTGACACCAAAATTGGGTCACTATTCCTCCCAATGACACCAACACTGGGACACTATTCCTCCCACTGACACCAATGATGGGCCACTATTGCTCTTAAGGACAGCAATGATGGGGCACTATTCCTCTATGTGACACCAATGATGGGCCATTGTTACCAACACCAGGACATCTTCTACTCCTACTGGCCATAGTCCGATCCCTCTAAATGCTAAGGCCCCTTCCATATTGGACGGATCCAATTAGCGGAGTCCGCCAGCTCAGCAGGAGATCGCTCCGTTGATCTCCGCTGAGCCAGCAGATGACAGGTCCCTCTCCGCTCAGTGAGCGGGGAGGGACCTGTCAGAGCCCTGCTGATTCCCATGGGGAGATCAGACAAAAACAGACAGCTTTCATCAGATCTCATCTCATCCCATCCGCCAAGACCTCTGTCTTGAGCGGATCGGGGGGCAGGCGGGTGTCAGCAGACACATCTCCGCTGACATCCGCATGCTCAAAGGAGTCAATGGATGGCCCACTCGGATCCGCCTGAAAAACGGACAGGTGTATCCGAACAAGCTTGTCGCGTAAAAGGCTGGGTTCACACTATGTGAGGAGCGGCTCACAGCAGGGGGTCCGGTGCGTCCCAGTTCACCATTTCAGGTCAGAATTTTGGGCTAAATTCAGACTTGAAACGGAGCAAAAGTTGCACAGGACTCTTCTGCAGTGCGCTCCGCAGCTGCCCCAGAGATGTGTGAACTGGCTCCTTTGAGAGCCGGTCACACTCTCCTGTCTGGCGAATTGGTTGCGGGAAAAACTCGGATCCATTTTGCAATAGTGTGAACCCAGCCTGAAGGTTAATGAAATGCCCCTCTGGAAGTTTGGAGACTCCTGCGGTATATAAACACACATATACTAGGTTTATTAATTAGGTTGGATGTTTACCTTGACCTTGCTGTATATGGAGCACCACGGGCATCCAAATATCCTTACAATGGCCATACTCAAGTAGAATTTCATTAGAAAATTTTCATTTTTGGAAAGCTCATAAAAGTTTCTATTAGTTAATAGGGCCAACTCAACAATGGTTTTGACCACAGCAATGTAAAAAATGGACCTAGCTGGATGGAAAACATTCCTTGAATGAACACAATTTTAACAGAGAATGTGGTTTTCATTGGGGAAATTCCATTTGCTCCAAAATCAATGTTAAAAGCGAAATTAAATTGTGACGTACTTTCAGACAACATTCGTTAAGCCTGTGATGCCATTACTGAATGTACCCATGATATTTTGTATATGGGTGTTTGTCCTAAAGTCTACCAGTATATGGCCAACTTTAGCTGGTCCAGATTTTTTCTATGAGGCTAGGGGAGGTTTGTGGTATCTATGCGTACATTTAGGTTGCCATAGACATTTGCAAATGGAAACAATGATATTGGGTGGCCTGTAGACCTTACATTGTCTCCTGACACATCCAAAACTGTCCTATAATATCTATTGGCAAACATAGATCAGAGCAGACAACACCCAATGTATGGGTTGATTGGCCATGCTGGATTTTATTGCACTTTGGAATTATTCCCCTAAAATTCACCTTCTCTCAGTACAGTGGGGGAAAATAATGATTTGACCCTCTGCAGATTTTTTAAGTTTGCCCACTTACAAAGAAATTATTGGTCTATAATTTTTATCATAGGTGTATTTTAAATGATAGAGACAGAATATCAACCAAAAATCCAAAGCAAACACACAATACAAATGTTATAAATTGAGTTGCAGTTCAGTGACTAAAATAAGTATTTGATCCCCAAGCAAAACATGACTTAGTACTTGGTGGAGAAACCCTTGTTGGCGAGCACAGAGGTCAGACGTTTCTTGTAGTTGGTGACCAGGTTTGCACATCTCTCAGGAGGGATTTTGGTATTTACATATTATCTCTAAATCCTTAAGGTTTCTTGGCTGTCGCTTGGCTACTAAAAGTTTAAGCTCCCTCCACACATTTTCTATAGGATTAAGGTCTGGAGACTGGCTAGGCCACTCCTTAACCCTAACTCCTTGACCTTAATGTGTTTCTTCTTGAGCCACTCCTATGTTGCCTTGGCGGTATGTTTTGGGTCATTGTCATGCTGGAAGACCCATTCATGACCCATCTTCAGTGTTCTGGCTGAGGGAAGAAGGTTCTCATCCAAGATTTTAGAATACATGGCCGTCCCAACCATTGGCCCCTCATTGCGGCAAAGTCGGCCTGTACCTTTAGCAGAAAAACAGCCCCAAAGCATCATGTTTCCACCTCAATGCCTGACTGTAGGGATGGTGTTCTTAGGGTCATATTCAGCATTTTTCTTCCTCCAAACACGGCTAGTTGAAGTGCTCAATTTTGGTCTCATCTGACCACAGCACTTTCTCCCAACCCTTTCCTGAATCATTTAGATGTTCATTGGCAAACTTCAGAGACCAAAATTGAGCTCTTTGGCATTAACTCGACTCGCCGTGTTTGGAGGAAGAAAAATGCTGACTATGACCCTAAGAACACCATCCCTACAGTCAATCACGGAGGTGAAAACATTATGCTTTGGGGTTGTTTCTCTGCTAAAGGTACAGGCCAACTTTGCCGCATTGAGGGGCCAATGGACTGGGCCATGTATTGTAAAATCTTGAATGAGAACCTCCTTCCCTCAGCCAGAACACTGAAGATGGATCATGTATGGGTCTTCCAGCATGACAATGACCCAAAACATATCACCAAGGCAACAAAGGAGTGGCTCAGGAAGATTCACATTAAGGTCATGGAGTGGCCTAGTCAGTCTCCAGACCTTAAACCTATAGAAAATTTATGAAGGGAACCGAAACTTTGAGTTGCCAGGAGACAGCCAAGAAACCCTTATGCCCCGTACACACGGTTGGAAATTCCGACCACAAAATCCGTCTGATTTTTGCCGACGGATTTTGTCCGACATTGGTGTTGCATACACACGGTCGGACAAAGTTGTCGGAAAATCCGATCATTCTGAACGTGGTGACGTTCGTTGCGTACGACGGAACTACGTAGAGGCTAGTAGCCAATAGCTTTGGTCTCTTTATTTGATCTGAGCATGCGTGGCACTTCGTCAGTCGGAATTCTCTACACACGATCGGAAAAAGTCCGATTGGATTTTGTTTTGGGAAAACTTGAGAGCAGGATCTCAAATTTTTTACGTCGGAAATTCCGATGGAAAAAGTCTGATGGAGCCCACACAAAGGCGGATTTTCCGACAACATGGTCCGATCGGACATTTTCCGTCGGAATTTCCGATCGTGTGTACGGGGCTTAAGGATTTAGACCCCTTTCACCCTGGGGCGGAAGCCGCGGTGACGGTAAAGCAGCGCTATATTTAGCGCTGCTTTACTGTCGTTTTAGCTGTGGTATTCGGCCGCTCGCGGAGTGGTTTTACCTCCTGCGAGCGGCCGAAAAAGGGTTAAAATCCACCGCAAAGCGCTGCCGTATTACCGCGGTGTCCCATTGAAATCAATGGGTAGGAGCGGTATAGGAGCGGTGAATACACCGCTCCTATACCACTCCAAAGATGCTGCTAGCAGGACCTTTTTTACCGTCCTGCTAGCGCACTGCTCCAGTGTGAAAGCCCGCCGGCTTTCACACTGGAGTGAATGGGGCCGTTTTTTTCAGGCGGTGTACAGGCGCTATTTTTAGTGCTGTACCGCCTGAAAACCGCCCCAGTGTGAAAGGGGCCTTAGAGAAGATCTGTAAAGAAGAGTGGACCAAAATCCCTCCTGAGATGTGTGCAAACCTGGTCACCAACTACAAGAAATGTCTTACCAAGTACTAAGTCATGTTTTGCTTGGGGATCAAATACTTGTAGTCACTGAACTGCAACTCAATTTATAACATTTGTATCGTGTTTTTTTTCTGGATTTTTGATTGATATTCTGTCTCCATAATTTACAATACACCTATGATAAAATTTAAAGATCATACATTTCTGTGCAAGTGGGCAAACGTACATAATATTCAGGGGTTCAAATACATTTTTTCCCCACTGTAATTGATAGACACTCGTAGCCTGAGACGGAATGTCTATGCACAAGTCGGTTCAAAAGATTGGATTGAATGCTATCTTATGTAAATGGCGTGGCAGTTTGGCAGACCTATCTAATGTAAACATCACTATATTGTTTCTTTTTCCTTTCATGGTCGACCAATTGATGTGCTAATTCATTATCATATAAGCAGGACCTGATTACATTAAACTGCCCTGAAGACAAAGACCATTGTTCCAGACTTTCTGTTGACTCTACAAGATAAATGCAATGAGTAGAGACTTCTATCTGATTACAAACTATACAGTTTATATTTATAAAATTTTGCTGCCAAGTGTATTCTGAAAAATTGGGGATAAAAGTCCAAGTTATACCTCGAAGAGGTCTACTGTTCTTGTCAAATTTTTTTTATTGATTTTGAAAATATAAACATTGGTACAATTAACAAAATATTGAGTACATTAAATGGTTGCATTAGTTAAATTTAGATTTAAATGTCAGATCTTAGTATTTCTTGTAGTTACAAGCATTTAGAGATTTAAGTAGGTTATATGTTTTTCGAAAGACTAAGGTGTTACAATCAATTTTAAACAATTATATAATCAAGAGCAAAAAATAAAAAATTAAATTAAAAAGTTGTTAAACTTTTAACTTTTAGAGTAATATGTAATAAAGAAATAATATTACTACAAGATTCAGTTACTTATAATAGGACATTAGAGCTTAATAACTATTATTGTATTATAATTGAACATTTTAAAAGGGAATGTTTCGCTACCATTTTGTTATGTAATTATAAATAGGATAAGACAGGATAGAATAAGGCCCCTTTCACACTGGGGTGGGGAGCCGCGGTGACGGTTAAGCAGCGCTATATTTAGCGCTGCTTTACCGTCGTTTTAACCGCGGTATTCGGCTGCTCGCGGTGCGGTTTTACCCCCCGCGAGCGGCCAAAAAGGGTTAAACACCCCCGCAGAGCGCCGCCGTAGCGGCGCTTTGCGGCGGTATTGCCGCGGTTTTAACGCCGTGTCCCATTCTAATCAATGGGAAGGAGCGGTATAGGAGCGGTGAACACACCGCTCCTATACCGCTCCAAAGATGTTGCTAGCAGGACTTTTTTTGTCATCCTGCTAGCGCACCGCTCCAGTGTGAAAGCCCACCGGCTTTCACACTGGAGTTAAAGGGGCCGGATTTTTTCAGGCGGTGAACAGGCGCTATTTTTAGCGCTGCAACGCATGAAAAACGCCCTGGTGTGAAAGGGGCCTAAGGAGAGAAGAAAAGACTAAAAGGAAAGTAAAGATAAGAAGAGGAAAAAAATAAAAATAAAAAAGGTCTGGATTAGTAGAGGTTTTCAGGGATTTCTTAGTAACAATATATACATAGTATCTATTTATCAATTATTCAAAACAAAATTATATAGTTACCAAGGTCTTAGTAAAGAAGTGTCAAAATTAGGAGAAAGAAAGGAGGGGTCTACTGTTCTAAATAAAATATTTCTGGATTATATATAACAATTATATAATCAAGAGCAAAAAAAAATATAAAAAATTAAAAAGTTGTTAAACTTTTAACTTTTAGAGTAATATGTAATAAAGAAATAATATTATATACTACGAGATTCAGTTACTTATGATAGGACATTAGAGCTTAATAACTATTATTGTATTATAATTGAACATTTTAAAAGTGAATGTTTCGCTACCATTTTGTTATGTAATTATAAATAGGAGAAGACAGGATAGAATAAGGAGAGAAGAAAAGACTAAAAGGAAAGTAAAGATAAGAAGAGGAAAGAAAAAAAAAAGGTCTGGATTAGTAGAGGTTTTCAGGGATTTCTTAGTAACAATATATACATAGTATCTATTTATCAATTATTCAAAACAAAATTATATAGTTACATAGTTAGCTAGGCCGAAAAAAGACACAAGTCCAGCCAGTTCAACCATAAAAAAAAGAAATAATAAATATAAAAAATATCAATAAAAAATATCAATAAAAATAAAAAATATAGTTACCAAGGTCTTAGTAAAGAAGTGTCAAAATTAGGAGAAAGAAAGTGGGTTACCCAAGGAGGGGTCTACTGCTCCAAATAAAGTATTTCTGGAATAGTTTCTGGGGTCTATACTTATATATAAGACATGAAAGCAAAACAAACATAACAATTTTAAACTTATTGTTCTTAATTTTTAATTGTATTTTCTTGCTTTAATTCCAAGTAACCCAAATATAAAACTATTTACTACAAATGATCAAAGCATTCACAATCCAACACTTCGGACCATTTTCTGTTCGAAAATTATGCAAATGATGGGATCTTGCAATATGTTTTCAAAGATAGCTGCTTTTTGTTGTCATGTCATAGTGTCAGGAAAAATGCTTTGTAAATACAATTTAATATATCCCCCAATTGCTTCTTCACCATATGTTTTTTCCCAGAAAAAAATTGTATTGTTTGATTCCAGACAAATTAACCACTTCAATACTGGGCACTTAGACACTTTCCTGCCCAGACCAATTTTCAGCTTTCAGCGATGTCGCACTTTAAATGACAATTGCGCGGTCATGCTACACTGTACCCAAACAGAATTTTTATCATTTTGTTCCCACAAATAGAGCTTTCTTTTGGTGGTACTTGATCACCTCTGCGATTTTTATTTTTTGCGCAACAAATAAAAAAATACCAAATTTTTTGAAAAAAAAAAACGTTTTTCTTTGTTTCTGTTAAATTATTTGTAAATAAGTACGTTTTCTTCTTCAATGAGGGGCACTGATATGGCTGCACTGACGGGCAATGATAAAGTGGCACTGATGGGCACCGATGAGGTTGCACCAATGAGGTGGTACTGATGAGGTGGCACTGATGTCCACTGATGATGGGCACTGATGATGGGCACTGATGGGCACTGATAGGTGGCACTGATGGGCACTGATAGGTGACACTGGTATGCAGCACTGATGGGCACTCATAGGTGTCACTGATGGGCACTCATAGGCGGCACTGATGGGCACTTATGGGTGGCACTGATGGGTACTTATGGGTGGCACGGATAGGTGGCATGGATGGGCACTGATGCACACTGATAGGTGAGCACTGATGGGCATGGATGGGCACTGATAGATGGCACTGCTGGACACTGATGGGTGGCACTGATGACACTGATGGGTGGCATTGCTGGGCATCACTGATTTTTATTGGTACATGATGGTGCCAGTCAGTGCCCATTTTTGGCCAGGGGGTACATACCTGGCCATCCACATGTTGCCCACTTACCTGGTGGTCCAAGTGGAGTCCAAAATAAACAATCAGCGCAGACCCCCCCCTGTCAGGCGAGCCACCGATCAGCTCTCCTCTACTCGCGTCTATCAGACGCGAGTGAGGAAAAGCCGATCACCGGCTTTTCCTGTTGACAACGTTGATCAGCCATGATTGGACATGGCTGATCACGTGGTAAAGAGCCTCCGTCAGTGTCAGTGTAGCGGTGTGTCAGACTGACAAACCGCTCCACCAATCGCCACGATGCGCGCCCCCACGGGCACGCAGCGGCATGTTATTCTGAAGGACGTCATATGATGCCCAGTCAGGCTAGCGAAACCACCGCCCGGCCGTCATTCTGCTATAGGCCGGACGAGAAGTGGTTAAAACATTTATTTTAGAAAAAAAAAAACAGTGTGCCTTGTCTTTTACATATTTTTTTTTAATGTTCAAAATCAACAGAAAAGTGTGTTTTTGTTTTTCATAATTTTCACCATTTGTACTAATTTCTAAAAATAAATAAATAATAAAGTATGTCATTTAAAGTCATTGTGTGAGAAAACAGCTTCATAAATAAAATCTTATATATACATTTTTGTTTCTACATGATATGTTTTCCCCATAACTTAGAAAAACAGTAAAATTTCATATTTGATTCAAGACAAGTTAAAAAAAAAATTATATTTCAGGGAAAAAAAACACTGACCCAAAATCAACAGAAAATTATTGATTTTTCATAATTTTTCCCACTTCTAAAAATGAAAGCATGTAAGTTAACGTTAGAGGGTGAGAAAAAAGCCTTTTAAATAAAATGTAATATATACACTATTGTTTCTACACCATATGTTTTCCCCATAACTTGGAAAAACTGGCACGTTTCATATTGCTGGATGCCAGACAAATACAAAAATTTATTTCAGAAAAAAAAACTAAACACTTTTTCATTTTTTATGTGCTCAACATCAACAGAATTTTTTTTTTTTTTTATATATATAATTTTATCCATTTTTAACCATTTTAACCAAAACCTGCAAACAGCCCCGGGACTCAAGGGGGTGTACAAATTGTTAAACAACATTTGATTAGATTTTTTTTTTTACATTAGGCTTTGCTATCTGAATGCAAATAACTGGGAGGAGACTTTATTGTTTAGTGTAATCCCACCCAGACAATGTAGAGGTGGTCTGTGCTATATAAAGACCCTCATCACCATCTGCCCCCCAACCTCCTACCTGGACTCACAGCTTCCAGTCAACATGAAGGCCGTTCTTCTCATCACTTTGTGCTGCGCCTATCAAGTTTTATCTCTGCCAGGTAATTCTACTTCTCTTACATTCTGGGGGGATTTGTTACAATGTAGCAAGTTATAGGAGTTCATATGTATTCCTTATTTTATTCTATTATTTATTCCCTATTTATTTTATTTTTTACTTTTTTGTGTCTTTTTTTTTCTCTCTATATATAGATACTCATTACAATATATTATTATCACAATTGCTCCTCACTCTCCTACATATGATCATAGGGATTGTAAATACATTGAAGTTACTATAAGCATCTCCATGAGTCTCCCTCACCTTTAATGGACATTTAAAAAAAAATCCCCCCTGTATCCCCCTCCCCCCCTCACCTGTCCCCCTCCATACATGTGGGCCTTAGTTCAAAAAATCTCTTTAGTAGTTGAACTTCCTCCTTACTGCCTTAATGGCCAAATGGGCCGGACCTTAGAAGTGCGCCCCCAGTGGGCACTGCAAATGCATGTTGGAACAAGTGGGGGATCAACTACTAAAGAGTTTTTTAGACAGGCTGCACATTGTCCACATGTATGGAGGGGGACGGGAGAAACTTTTTGAATAGTGGAGGAGGGGTATGTAATGTGCCTGAGGGATTTTTGGGGAAAATGGCCATTAAAGGTAAACTAACCCTTTAAACTGAAAACCCTTCAGCCTTTACAGCCACTTTAACTTTCTTTTTTTAAACTTTGGATAAATTAGGGAAAGGTTTTTCAAGTTTTCATTGCTTAATTCACCCCTTATTTTTCCTTTGACTATAGTCATCAAGGCAGGAAATCGTATTCCCTAGAATTGTTACATTGTATCTTTTGTTACAAAGAAGTAATAAGAAACGCATACAATTTTGTAACAAAAGTTACCATGTAACAATTCTAGAGACCATTATAACCACTGGTTACATTTATTTGATCATTACCTCTAGCATTGTCTAGAACTGTTACATTGTATTTCTAGTTATGGAGACATATGTATTTTCTATGCTCCTCTGCGCCATCCAGTGGCTATAATGCTTTATTTCACTACTGCCTATAATAAAAGAATATTTGTTGAGAAGAGAAAATATCATAAAGAACATTTCACAAAAAATGGATGTATTGTATATGTAGATCTAATGTATAAGCGGCTATGTTTTTTTTTTTTTTAAATAAATAGACCCCTGAATGCATATGTGTGCACCCCATAGTTCAAACACAGTGGACGGTGTCAGTAGGGATGAGATTTGTGTCAATAGTTTTTTGTTTTTATTTTGTTACTTTTTGATTATTTTTTACTAATATATATTTATTTTATATATGAGGAAAAAATAATCAAAAAGTAACAAAATAAAATAATAAAAACAAAAAACTATTGACACAAATCTCATCCCTACTGACACCGTCCACTGTGTTTGAACTATGAGGTGCACACCTATGCATTTAGGGGTCTATTTTTATATATATTTATATTTATATATATATATTTTTAATATATATATATATATATATATTTTTTTTATATGTATATATATATATATATGTGTATATGTATATATATATATATATATATATATATATATATATATATATATATATATATGTATGCATATTTATATATATATATATATTTATGTATATATATATATATATATATTTTTATATATATATATTTATATATATATATATATATATATATATATATATATATATATTTTTTTTTTTTATTTATTTATTTATTTATTTTTACAGTGTCCCATTGAGGGGCTTTGGTGAAATAGCAGAGAAAGGGACTGAGGACAGAGATTCCCCACTCCCTTTCTCTGTAGCCTCAGCGGCCACAGGGGTTCAGCTGGGGGAGTCTGCATCACACAGGGTGATTAGGGTGTGCCCTGGCACACCTGGCACACCCTGTGCGCACGCCTATGCCTAAGTGCTTGATGCTTACACTTCATTAACAATGAATTATGGCAGAGTCCAGCATATGATGCAAAATTCTTTATTGTGGTAAAACAGGGACCATACAAGGAGCATGAAGTCTCTAATGCCTTTCGCGGAGACTAGCGCTTACTCGTAGAGCAAACTGAATTTACCCCATAATGGTCTGACTGCACTAAAGTCAGCTCTGATTGGTTTCTATAGGTTTACTGCACTTAGCACCTTTCTCCATGCACTCTTCACTGTGTAAGCCTCTATGTGTTTCTTCTAGCAAACAAGTTTTATTTCAGTGGAGGTTATAGAAAAAAACTTTTATTATTATTATTATTTTTAGCTTAGCTCAACCAGCAATATGAATTTACTGTCCAGAGTCTTCTGTTATCCTAATATTCTGTCCTTATCTTTTCAGTAGTACGCGTGGCGCGTTCCATCATATGCGTTGGTGATGACTGCTATGTATCTCCAGGTAAGTTACACAAAAGCATGTATTTCCAGAACTTTTACTAGCAGAGCAACTCCACCCTAGGTATCCTGTATAAAATGTCAAGGTGTCCTTTTATGAAGCAGTGAAATCTATTCACTGCTTCATTCTCCGGCATTCACAGAGGAGATCTTTCTCCTCTGTGTGCCTGTTTATGAAGCGGAGTAGATCGCTTCACCCTTGGAGGAGTGGAGTGATCTACAAACGCTTCAAACAGTGGAGAACGGCCCCTGATACTGGAATCTCGTGAGAATTTACAAGATTACAGCACCAGAAATTCACTGAAACACTGAGATGTCCATTTATTAAGCAGTGATAAATTATCACAGCTCAGTACACGGACAGACACCAGTGTGATTAATGTTAATAAAATAAAGAGTCCCCCCTACATTATATATACATGTATACACACACACATATATACATGTATACACACACACATTATATATATATACATTATATATACATGTATATACACACACACACATGTATATACACACACATTATATATACATGTATATACACACACATTATATATGTATATACACACACATATACATGTATATACACACACATTATATATATATATATTATATATATATATATATATACACATACATATGACAGGGGCACATGGTTACAGTGTTGGGGGGTCTGAACGAGTCATAAGGAAGTTAATAATCTTCCTCTTTCCTCCTCAGATCCCCCCAGTTTCTCTCTTCACTCCCCGCTTCACCACCTCTGAGTTGGTGAATCGGGGAGTGTGAATTCTGGCACAGATCGCCAGTGAAGCGCTCAGATCGCTGCTTCATACACTGCCCGTTACTGTGTCATTCAGGGCCGGTGCTACCACTAGGCAAACTAGGCAGCCGCCTAGGGCGCCATGCTGCCTAGGGGGCGCCCAGCCACTGGTTTTCCTACTCTCTTCTCTCTGCGGCGCAGCGGCGGTGAAGGACTGTGTCTGTGTCCCGACTCCTGAATGAATGGAAGCAAGCAAACATTCATTGATGGGCACTGGTAGGCTGCATTTGATGGGTCCTGGTAAGGCTAAATGTGATGGGCTCTGGTGAGGCTGCATTGATGTGCGCTGGTAGGCTGCATTTGATGGGCGCTGGTAGGCTGCATTGATGGGTGCTGGTGGGCTGCATTTTATGGGTGCTTCGTTAAAAAGGTGGGGTTTACATGGGCAGGGAAAAGGCAGGGCAGGGGTGGAGTCAAGGGGGGCGGCAAAATTAGGTTTCGCCTAGGGTGTCAAAAATCCTTGCACCAGCCCTGGTGTCATTCTATGAGGATTCTCCATGTGCAGAGATAATCGGCGGGAGAACAAGTTCAAACACTTCTCCCCCCGATTATCTCTGGTTCATAAACTGTTTATGGGCTGTGATCAGTGGTGATCCTCAGGATCTCCGCTGATCGCTGCTTCATAAAAGGACACCCAAATCCCTACAAACTGTCCCTGTATGAAAATATAAAAAAAAAATACTTAGTAGTCCATTGAATCCAGCCTTGTCTTCCTGCAAGTGAAGATCTCATTGGTCCACTCTGCTCCTAGCGCTGCCACCTTGAAGGGAGATCCAGCACAAGTGTAGATGCTCTGCCAGTACTGGATCTGCCCACACATACAAAGACATGCCTTGTGGCTGTGCCAGCTTTATGGCAGAGGACCTCGGCATGTCTACACATGAGTGGCTGGAAACATCATCCTTGTCTAGATGAAGATTAAGGAAGTGAATATGTAATAAAAGAAAAAAAAAGATTTACAGTTTACATTTTCTTGTGCAATTGTATAAGAAGGTGGGGGAAGGAGGCATGCTGTGCAAATGGATGAAGGTCCAATTTAAGTTGGCCAGATTTTCTCTCCTTCAAGTTGCTAAAATGATCATGACGCTAAGTACACACTATCAGTTTTTTCGTTATACCCCCCTTGAGAGGAGATTGCTGTACTAACTATGTGATTTCAGTACAGCGATCTCCCTGCTGAGCTATTGTGTTCTGATAGGGGGACTGCGCCCCCGCCAGAACACACTGGTCAGCGCTCGCAGTCATTGGTTAAAATAACTGATCTGGTACAGGTCGGCAGACGTATTTTGGCCATGCCCCATTAACAGAAACTGACACACTGGCCGAATGTCGACCAGTTTCTGTTGAACCAGCCAATACCGACTGATAATCAACCTGTGTATACAGGGCTTTATTCAATACCAGAATACGTTTCTCCTTCTGTAAGAAGATGACTGCAATATCTTTTAGTTTTATTACTGAATGTGAATTTATGTTCCGCAAGAATATTCCTCCCAAATTAATAACTGTTTTCTTTTCTACTATAAGGTTACATTAATGAACTTATCCAAGAACATGGTTCTGGAGAGGAAATTGGACAGACTGGAAAGGACCAAGGAATTGAGGGTTCTGGAGATAACTCAGCGCTTATTGGAAAGGACCAAAGAGAAGAGGGTTCTGGAGATAACACAGGACTGTTAGGAAAGGACCAAGGAGTGGAGGGTTCTGGAGATAACACAGGACTGTTAGGAAAGGACCAAGGAGTGGAGGGTTCTGGAGATAACACAGTGCTTATTGGAAAGGACCAAAGAGAAGAGGGTTCTGGAGATAACACAGCGCTTATTGGAAAGGACCAAAGAGAAGAGGGTTCTGGAGATAACACAGGACTGTTAGGAAAGGACCAAGGAGCGGAGGGTTCTGGAGACAATACAGGACTGTTAGGAAAGGACCAAGGAGTGGAGGGTTCTGGAGATAACACAGGACTGTTAGGAAATGACCAAGGAGTGGAGGGTTCTGGAGACAATACAGGACTGTTAGGAAAGAACCAAGGAGCGGAGGGTTCTGGAGACAATACAGGACTGTTAGGAAATGACCAAAGAGCGGAGGGTTCTGGAGACAATACAGGACTGTTAGGAAATGACCAAAGAGCGGAGGGTTCTGGAGACAATACAGGACTGTTAGGAAATGACCAAGGAGCGGAGGGTTCTGGAGACAATACAGGACTGTTAGGAAATGACCAAGGAGTGGAGGGTTCTGGAGACAATACAGGACTGTTAGAAAATGACCAAAGAGCGGAGGGTTCTGGAGATAACACAGGACTGTTAGGAAATGACCAAGGAGCGGAGGGTTCTGGAGACAATACAGGACTGTTAGGAAATGACCAAGTAGTGGAGGGTTCTGGAGATAACACAGGACTGATTGGAAAGGACAAAGGAGAAATTGGTTCTGGAGATATAGTGGTACTTACTGGAGAAATCTAAAGCTGACCATACATAGGTTTTGCAGATAGACCTGAGAAATGAGAATAAAAGATCTTTGCGAATTCTATATCCTATATGTAGGGTGCCCCATATTCCAGTTCCATTTCCTATTTCCTTTGTAAAAAATGTTGTTGCAAACAAAAACTGTTTGTATTTCTATCAGTGTTATTGTTTTTGTTTTTTTTGACCATGCATGTATTAATATACATGCATGGTACATGCATGTATACTAATACAGTACTTTAATTTTTCTAAATAAAAAAAAAAGCTTTTTTCTATCAGCCAGTGTTCTTTGCTTTACATGACAGTCAGTCTATAAGGTTATTTGCAACAAAAAAAAATGGTGTTTATTAAATCTATGAGTACATTTCCTCCATGAAACAGAAAGTACTCAAATATCATCACATGCAAAAACAAGAGGGTTACTCTTCATTTACAGGTAGATTATAAGAAAATACTCAGGTTAAATACATTTGTGTGAACTGTCTTATCTTCCAAAACTATTTTGGAGCTCAAAAGTGAGAATCTTTCCTTAAAAAAATGACCTCACATATTTTTTTAGCTGCCAGAAGACTGATCCCCCTACATTGGAGGTCGTCTGTTGTCCTCTCTCAGGTATTTCTATTGGATTCCATTATGGAGACTAGAAGGATGGAAGATTGAACAGGCAGGGTGTGGGATAGATCGGATGGGTTCCTACAAGTGTGGGCTTTGTGTCAGAGTATTATTCACCCCCATTTCCTACTGATGTAAGCCAAATGTGGGATATACTGTTATATATACTTTCCTGACTCGGTTTGATATACACATGGGGTCTATTTATAAAAACAATGGTTTGATTTACTAAAGGCAAAGAGAATCGGCACATTGCAAAGTACAATTGCTCCAGAGCTAAGTAAATGAGCTGAAGCTCTGCTGATTTTCATCATCCAATCATGTCCAATCATGTCCAATCATGTGATTGGGTATTCTTTGCAAAGAAAAGCTTTACCTCATTTACTATGCTCTAGAGCAGGGGTCTCAAACTGGCGGCCCTCCAGCTGTTGCAAAACTACAAGTCCCATGAGGCATTGCAAGGCTGAACCGTTACAAGCATGACTCCCTCAGGCAGAGGCATGATGGGATTTGTAGTTCCGCATACAGCTGGAGGGCCACTAGTTTGAGACCCCTGCTCTAGATCAACTGCACCTGCAGAGTGCAATTGCACTTTGCAAAGTGCCCAGTCAATTTGCCTTTAGTAAATCAACCGCCATGTCTCCTTGCACAGTTTTCTCGAACAATCCCCGTAATTTGTCTATTTGTCTGATTGAGGAAATACAAATAATAAATGTAGATGAAGCTTTCCCCCACATTCCCATTATGGAATCATCGCTAATTTAGAACAATTTACATCCACAATCTCTCACTAAATCATATCTAGGAGGTTATTATATAATGGGACTTTAAATGTGCCTCAATAGGAATATACAACATAGAATTGATAAAACATAAGAGCTTTATTACAATGGTTAAATGCCTTATAAATAGGCACCAAGATACACTGCCATCTCATGAGCATTATACATTGGGTGAACACATGAATATAGTAGCAGATTGGCGTAGTAAAACAACACGTTTCGCAAATCTTGTTGCTTCCTCAGGATCCACACCAGTAATTCATAAACTAACTATAGTTATAACACGTATTATTATATATTAAATATCGCTAACAAACTAATCACCCTTCACATATTCTATAGCACTACCCCAACCCCCGGGAGAAAAAAAAACAACAAACAATTCCTACCCATTAAACACTTGCCGACCGGGCCATAGTCAAAAGATGGCTACAGCGTGGTCGGCTTATTCTGGGTGGATATCCGTGGGACGTTCTCCCAGAATCTTGCTCCCGTGCGCCCCCTGTGGCGCGCACCCGGGAACATCTGTCACGGATGTGAACATCCGTCACGCTGATAGCGCCCGTTTACCACGTGATCGCTCCATCAAATGACGGAGCGATCACATGTAAACAAACCGGCGTCATGTCATGACGCCGGTTCCTCCCTCCCCTCTCTGTACCAATAGGTACAGTTAGAGGAGAGAGGAGGAGAGATTGCAGCAGCGCTGTGGGCTGGATGTGTAGTGCCCACAGCGCTGCTCAGTGACAATACTCTGCCAATACTCTGCAACACTGTGCAATACTCTGCCAATACACTGCAATACTCTGCAACACTGTGCAATACTCTGCCAATACTCAGCCAATACTCTGCCAATACTCTGCAACTCTGCAATACTCTGCAATACTCTGCAATACTCTGCCAATACTCTGCAACACTGTGCAATACTCTGCCAATACTCTGCAACACTGCAATACTCTGCAATACTCTGCCAATACTCTGCAATACTCTGCAATACTCTGCAATACTCTGCAATACACTGCAATACTCTGCCAATACACTGCCAATACTCTGCAATACTCTGCAACACTGCAATACTCTGCCAATACTCTGCAACACTGTGCAATACTCTGCCAATACTCTGCAACACTGTGCAATACTCTGCCAATACTCTGCAACACTGCAATACTCTGCCAATACTCTGCCAATACTCGCCAATACTCTGCCAATACTCTCCAATAGTCTGCCAATACTCTGCCAATACTCTGCAACACTGCAATACTCTGCCAATACTCTGCCAATACTATGCCAATACTCTGCAAATACTCTGCAACACTGTGCAATACTCTGCCAATACACTGCCAATACTCTGCCAATACTCTGCAACACTGCAATACTCTGCCAATACTCTGCAACACTGTGCAATACTCTGCCAATACTCTGCAACACTGTGCAATACTCTGCCAATACTCTGCAACACTCTGCAATACTCTGCCAATACTCTGCCAATACTCTGCCAATACTCTCCAATAGTCTGCCAATACTCGCCAATAATTTTAACAGAAACAAAGAATTTTTATTTATTTTTTTTTTACCGAATTTTCAGTCTTTTTTGATTTATAGCGCAAAATAAAAAACTCAGCAGTGATTAAATACCACCAAAACAAAGCTCTATTTGTGTGAAAAAAAGGACAAAAATTGTCATATGGGTACAGTGTTGCATGACTGAGTAATTGTCATTCAAAGTGTGAGAGCACCGAAAGCTGAAAATTGGTCTGGTTAGGAAGGGGGTTTAAGTGCCCAGTGGTCAAGTGGTGAAACAAAGATACATACAAATCCCCCCCCCCCCCCTATAATTTATATTTTTAAAATTGTATTTAAAATTTCAACCAGTCATTGGCCACTTAACAAAATACACTGGAGTCTGATCCATGTGATGGAATAATGAAAGAACAGCAACTCATGTATTGGGTCCTCTCTGCCCTCTCCTCCAATTAACAAGCTCCATTTTGTACATTCCTTTCAGGCTCAATATTTTAAAAGAAATCCAAAAAAAGGGGTTACGGCATATAAAAAGTGTATCATGAACTCCAAAGAGAGTCAAAACATGTTGGCAATGATTTTGGGTAATAAGCCCTTCATCGGGCAAAAACACAGATTTTTGGGCTGATGAGGAGCTTTTTGCCCGAAACCATTACCAACACGTTTTGACTTGGAATTTACAATAAATGATTTATATACCACAATGCCTTTTCAGATTTAGGTATATAATAAAGGAATAGAATTGCATATATAATAAAGGAATAGAATTGCATATATAATAAAGGAATAGAATTGCATATATAATAAAGGAATAGAATTGCATGTATAATAAAGGAATAGAATTGCATATATAATAAAAGAATAGAATTGCATATATAATAAAGGAATAGAATTGCATACATAATAAAGGAATAGAATTGCATATATAATAAAGGAATTTTTCACATTATACAGCACCAGGTTTTCACCAGCAAGGATGAAAGGAACTCAGGATGTTTCATTATACAGATATGGAAATGTTCATTTGTAAAGAAAAGAAAAGTCACATTTTGGCAGCATATTATGGCAACAACTAATTTCTGCTGTATTAGAATAAAACAAAAAGAAATGGGGGGAAATGTGTCCACCCTGAAGATCTTTTGCCATAGCTAATTATTTCTACTCCATATATGAACTATACATTGCAATCATAGCTGTGTTTGCATTCAATCCCTTCATCAATATAATCATTTACTGCTTACTCTGTAGAGGAATAAAATAATATATTTCACATTGCACAGAATCACATTTTACCATTTTATCATGTAAAATGACCTTTTTGTTTATTATTTTGTTTATTTTTATTTCATTTGTAAAAAACAAAAACAAATTGTTACATTTTGGCCATATTGAGCCAATGATGTTGCCAGCATCCCTGCCCCTTGGTTCTGTGAGGCTGTGGGATGGGGAATGCCCAAGGCACAGCTGATTGGACTAGCTGTCTGCTATCATGTAACAGCTGCCCGTGGGTTTAGGCCGTACTGAACTCAACTTGAACTTTAACCACTTCCGGACCGCCGTACGCCGACATACGTCCTTACTTTGAAGAGGAATATCGTTGTTATGGCAGCAGCTATCTGCCATAGCCCCGGTATCCTCTCCTTTGGCCGGCGGTCCGTTTTCCGATAATAGTGGTCTCTGCGGCGGATTCGCCGCAAGATCACTTTTATCGGTGGGGGAGAGCGGCCCCACTCCCACCGCGCTCCAGTGCCCTCTGACGCTTACCGGAGCCGTGGGTAGTGGCGGAGGCGATCGGA